>JAUBOD010000966.1:0-18488 GCA_032353885.1 Nothura maculosa
AGTGGGAATATAAACAGAAATGTGCGGGTTCCCAGTGATGCTCTCTCACAGCTCCCGCAGATGCTAAAGTAGAGAAAAGGAGAGTCACATTCATCTCTATCTCTGCCTACAGAGCTGAAGAGGGGAACCAAAGACCAAAAGGCTGAGGAGGAGGAGGAGATCCAAAAGGCTGAGGAGGAGGAGGAGATGAGGACTAGCAGACCGACACAAACCTTTGTAGTCCAGCACAATTACAGAGCAGAAGCTGTCAATAGAGTTTAAATAGTCCCTGCCTGATTTTGCAGCAAGGTCAAGATCATTAGGAAAAAAAAAAAGAAATCTCCTCTAGCACTTCTTGAGATTGCTTGGTGACTAAGAGTACCTTGAAAATGAAAGGCTGGCCATTCCTATAAGAAAATGGCTGGATTTGGCAACTTGAGTTATAAATAGATGTGTAAATATGTATTGTTTTTCTGGTTTTTATTCTTTCTTTTCCCCTCTTTTTATATCTCCAATTATCCTGTCACTTCTTGGGAAGAAGAAAAGAGGGATCACGTCTCTATATGGAGAAAACCACCAAAAACAGAAGATTTTTGTTTTATTTTGTTTTGCCTTTTTTTTTTTTTTTTGCTTGTTTGCCTGCTTTTTAGGAATGCAATAGCCTCAGCCAATGCTCATGCTTGGAATAAAATTTCTAATAGAAAAGCAGAAAGGGGGATCCTGGAGGTTATTAGGAGTTTCACGGGAGCCAGCTCTTGCTCTCTGATCTTATGGATGAGCCCAACCTACTGCCACCCGGTAGGGGGGCCACTCAACATCCCCTGCTGTGCTATTCAGTAATTAAATATCTGCAGACCCCGAGAGCCAAGTTAATGCCATTAGTCATGGGCACCTGCTTGGGACATAAAGCAGGTGCTGAGCAGGGATTCCAGCCTGTCTGAAATTTCAGACTTTTCTCGGCCCTGCAGCCACTTTTCTCAGCATTTCAGTGATGATGAGACCTCCAGCCCATGCTGTTCCATTAATCAGAGTAAAAGACTGAACTTTCTTCAGTTCATTTTACTGTCTTAAAATTGTCCTTACATCCAGCTGTCTCAGTGCTGATGTAGTTAGAAAACTTCTATCAAACTTTGGGGCCAAATAAACACAGCTCATTTGCCAGCTTTTTCCTTCCCCTCCCATACCCCTGTGGGATGATATAAATAACGATGACAAACAACCGTGAAATGACAGCAAATAGGGAAGCATTATCTTATGGAACTAAGAACTATTCTTACTGCACAGAAAGGAGATCAAAATCAGCTTCCTATCTTTAGTGCCCTTCCCAGTTTCCATAGAGAGCAGAGTCGACATTGCACACTAGGAAACTTGGGGACATACAGTAACTCTTTGCAGCTTGCTGAAGCGATGCAAGTTCTAAGCGGCCCTAAATGTAATAAAAAACTTTGCAACCGCAGCTGGGCTGGAGATCGGAGTGCCCTAAGCAACCTGAAATCCATCTCAAACTAAGTCTAGTAAAGCCTGCTGAAAAGGCTATCACCCATCGGTACGTGAATGCACGCCTGTTTCTTCCTCGTAGCCCACTCTTTACCCTTCTCGCCTCCACCGAAGCCGCTTGCTCCCTGTCTTCCCACATTGGGGATGCTGCAGTTCAGTCCCCGTGAGCTCCTCACTCCCGCGTCTCGCTTTGCTCGACCCGGCCTCCAGGGCCCGCTTACCTCCGGCACTGTCTGCAGAGGCACGCCGAGCTCCCACAACTTTTTTTGTGCGGAGCTCGGGAGCTCTTGAAGCTCTGCGTGTCGCTGCCCACTCCCTCCCCTGCCCTCCACTGCAGCCGGGGAAGCCCTCTGAAGAGGTCGGGATGGGAGGCTGTCCGATGGCACGGCACGGCCTCTGGGGAGGAGGACACCAGAGGCTGCTCCCCGGGAAAACAGACCTGCTCGGAGCAGGAAACGGACACACACCCCTCACCCCTCATTCGGCTGCTCCTAAAGGGCTTAGGCTCCATTCCACTCGAGACACAAGAGTAAACTTTTCTTTATTCCAAGGGGCCAGCAAGGCAGAATACGGTGCTATTTAATAACTCAATACTGATAAACCAATGTTATTTTAAGAGTATTCCTTACAGAGTTAATGAGCAAAGTGGTTATGCCTGGTTTTGCATTTTTATAGCTTTAGATTTAGGTTGAAATTCTAGCATGCAAAGGTTTTGCAAACTTCAAGCCTGACCTCTACAGGTAGCCTACTGAAATCCATGCAGTATCTTTTGATCACACATTGCACATATAGCATTTTTAAATACTAGAAGAAGCCAATGGACCTGTTGTAATGCAGACCCTCCAGGCATCATAATTGCATCTTTAAATGCTTATCCTAAAAAAAAAAAAGTAACAATGCTGTGGTATTTCTCCATACAAATTAATTCATACAGAATGCCTACACACTGCAACAAAGCCAGAAAAAGCACATCCAGCACGAACATTTTTATACTCTAAAGTGTGAGGGGTTTGGGCTCTGTTTTTTATTATACTTCCCCCTTCTTTCCCAATCTTCCATAGGATCTGTGCTCCTTCAAGCCTTCAGAAACAAACCTTACTTTCAAGCCGAAAACATACACTTGTGCCCTGCAAAACTTATGTTTTCAAATGCCCTGATCAGTGCCACCTTTTTCTAATCAGCACCAACCACTCCAACAAGTGCCCTTTGTGCAGCAAGGCCGTCCCCTCTGTTCCCACCAACCTACAGCACATGTTGCCATAGCTACACTGCACGTCTATTTACCACACAAGTGATCAAAGGAGGCGGACAACACACATACATAAGCGCACAAAAACCTCACCAGGCTCCCTGCAGAGCAATGGCCAGCCACTAATTAACTGATACACTCCCAGCCTGGGCGCTCTGCGCACTTGTTTTCTTTATTCTGCACAAAAAGCAGCATTTTCCACAACTCTCCCCTCATAGACCAAACAAACAACCAAAAGTGCCCCGAGGATCTCGAGACAAGATTTTCTGAAGGAAAACCAAGGATTGCAGCACTTGAGGAATAGAGGAATAGGAATAGAGCTGAGGAATATATTAAGATTTTTGAAAAGGTATGCAAAAGAAAATACGAAATAAGAAACATACAAAGGAGTTGAACATCTGTAGGACAGGGGATGGTTTTGAACCTTGCATGTGCTATTCTCTAAAACTGCATACATTTATTCACTTTATGAATTACATACAACAGTAAATGCTATGTCTGCATTCAGGATAAACAACTGTAATGGCTTCATGTGCCTTCAAAACACAGTTTTCACTTTTAAGTGGCTTGTCAGTTAGGAAGGATTTTTTTGGACCTCTCTATGTGATGAAGGTGCAGTTCTGCCCTCACCAAGGTCAAGGACTTGTTGAGGAAGAGGCCAAAACAAGGGGTTATACTTATTGTCATGACACTCACACAGATGTCTCTTTAGAGATCTGTTGTGGGTGAAAGTGAGGGAAAACTGTGTATTAAAAGTCACCAAACATTTCATTCTCTATGAAGTAGGTTTAGGCAACCTAAAGCAGAGCCCACATTACCCTCTTCAGTGCTGCAGCAAGCTCCAAGGCTCCAGTTGCACAAATTACATCCAGCCATGAGGCCAAGGCAGATGATGGCTCCAACATGGACATTTCTATCACTTGCAAATTTCCTTACAATTTTTTTTTAATCAAGTGGAGAAAAGACTGTAGTGTGCAAAGCAGAAAACCTGTCAGCTGCAAAGGAATTTCATCATTAAGTTGCTTGGGCCTTTTGTCTCAGAACTGTATTGGATACCTTTAAAAAACTGCACCTCTGCTTCATAGTATTTGTCTTAACAGGTTGTAGTGCCCTTGCACTAGGTGTATTTTTCTGTAGGTGCTAGAACTCACATGATTACATAGGCATTCCAGGAAAAAAAAAATTATTTTTCAAGATATGTGCAGCAAAAAGATGCAACCAGTCCCATTTTGGTTATTGAAGCACAATGCGAGGTTATTATAATATCAGACAGCACAGAGACAGCTCCTCCTGAGGTTTTAAATTATCTTCCAGAAATGACTGCCTCTTTATACCTGCATCATTTGTAAATCTCAACACAACATCCCAGGCCACCAACCGTTACCTCCTAGCCCATTTGGAGACCATTGCCTTGGCGGTAGAACAGGCAAAGTCTTCTCAGCTCCATAGGCTATGTATCCCATTTCCAAAGCAATCCCCACACTTGGTTGAGGGAAGCCCGTGCATTTGCACAGATGCTCTGTGCTCAGTGTCTGCAGAGACCCGCACCGTATGTGGTGTCACTGCAATGCTGTCACATCCACTGCTTGATGCTTAACTCTGCAACCCCAACTTAAGCTGTGACCAAGAGCACCTCAAGGTATAAACAGAACCTTGCAATTTGACCACTAGAAAAGTGGCCTTCCCATGTGTATCTCTTTTTGCCATGGTGACTTCAAACTAGAAGCAGGAGTAGGGGGCTTCTGTAGTACCCAGCATGTCTGCTCCTGTGCGTCTGCACTGCTCACTGGGCACCATGAGAGAAACTACGCAGGTTTCTCTCCAGCACCAGACAGGTGCTTAGACCAACTCTGGCAGCTCTTAAGCAGGCTCCCCTTGCACCACCCTGCAAGGAGTGACCGCAGTGGGATGGAGTGCAGAAGCCCATCCCAGCATTGGGAACGTCAGGAACGTAGATGCTCGCTTGCATTGCTCCTGCAGAGGCAAGGAAAGGCAACAGGCACCAACTGCAACGTGCTGGGCCCTGCAAGGACGAGCCCATCTGTGATAGCGCATGCGCCTCTTTTGCGGTTGGAATGCCTTATTCTCCTCCCGGCCTCCTTTTGGGAGTGGGAAGGAGTTCACGTGTGCATGCCAAGTTTTCCTGCTCCCTTTTCTGCCTTACTCCTTGCTCCACTCTTTTCTTCTACCACTTGTGAATCTTCACGACATTCCTTTTGACAATGCCCTGATGCCAAAGTACCCTCTTGTGGTGATAATGATTTCTGACGACTGCAGGCACCAGACTGACCAATCTGACCTGAGCAGGATATAAAATGCTCTTCATTTTTGTTAACAGTAACATTGTCTGCTGTCCCTGAAAAGTGAAGTTTTTTTTTTTATTATTTTTGGCTAATAAGAAAAAGAAATGCCATTCCTTCTCCCATTACCTATATTCTTTCTCCCCCCTTCCCCACCTCCCCTAATTTACAGGCAAATGGTGCAAATGGTGCAGGAATCAAAGATTTCCTACAAAGACTGCAGAAAGAGTGAAAAACAAATGCTCCATTTGCACTACAGGTGCAAAATCCTCACACATGCATTCCCTGGCTATGCACTATACCAGTCCTGCAGAACTGCATGAGTAACACCCGCCACACAAAAGAACCTAGAGAACTTCTCTCCTTGCCTCCTAGTTACTCACTGCCTACCTAGAAAAGAGCGTCTGGAGGGTGCAGCTTCTGCAGCTGCCTGGCAAGACATCCTAAAGCAGCACGGATCTTGGGCTCAGTCTTCAGGCACAGCTCAGCCTGTTTTTCTTGTTCCCACGAGGCTCTTCTAACTGCATGTTTTTGTGGTAAAACTGTGAACACTGAGAATTAAAAACATTTTACCTCTGTGCCTTTTAACTGCGAGCATGAGAATAAAAGCTGCTTTTGTCTCTTCAGGTGAATAGCATTCCTGAAAAAAAAATCTCATTTGAATAATCTCTGGAAAAAAATCCCTAGGAAACACATCTTCAAGTACTTTTGTGGAGCTGCAAGAGAGCTTGAAACTACTACATTTTAAAACAATCACAAGATTAAAGTACTGGCAGGCAAGGAACTCACGCAGAGCTGTTCAATAAATTATCCGCGGGCTGAATTATTGGCATATTTAGGCTTATAACACAGCAAGCCCTTTCCTTTTCTGTGTCACAGACACGGCCGCAAGACAGCCTACACAATGCACTGAAGTCACAGCAAAACGGAATTGATTTACATATCTCACAAACAGCTTTCATGCCCTGTGCAAACCCGCAACACAGAGTGACCTGCAGGACACGGCTTATTACTGGCAAGATCAGACTGAAAGCAGAGACTCTTTCATCAGCTGGATTTCATCTTTTTTTTTTTCAGGAAACTTACTTTTTATCAAGAAAAAAAAAAGAAAAAGAAAAAAAAAAGGAAAGAAGAGAAAAGAAAAAGAAAAAAAAAGGACAAAACATCACAACTCTGCAAAGGTTTCTGCCAGGCCAGCAAGGTGAGTATTTGCAGCCTGCAGCAGGCTCCCCGCTGGCTCCGGCTCTTGGGAAAGCGCTGCAGGCTCTGCAGCGTGTTCCTTACCTGCCTCATGTTTAGATTCCCATTATCCATCCAGCCGGGAAGGGGCTGCGCTCACGCTCACGCCGCGGGACTAGTGGCGGAATGAAAATCCATCAAGTTTCCCAGGGCAAGCAAGTTTTGGGTATTTTCTCCCCCCTCCTTGTCTTGTTTTTCCCCTTTTATCCTTTGGTGGTGGTGGAGGGGGGGGAACTATTCCTAAGACAATGTCAAGTTTCTCAACCTTCCTTCCCAGCCTATGAAAAGTCAGGAGCAGGGAGGCAACTGTCTGCGAAGCTCCTATTTCAAACCGGAGCACAGGGATGCTCCAGTTGGCTGCACTGGGCCATGGAGCAGCGTCGCCAATCAGCGGCAAGGGGAGGGAGGCAGCGCGCACGAAGGCTGTGCCTACACCGGCACCGGGGAAGCCTAACAGACTGAAAGCAGCTGGAAACAGCATCCAGGGCTGCAAAGAGGGAAGCCGATTTGCGGCGTAAGGGATTATTCCCGTTCTCATCCAGCCGCTCAGCCGTTTGCTTAACGCTTAAGAGGCTCCCAGGCCTTAAGCGAGAAAATGTGAGTGCGCAGGGGAGCTGCTGAAATATCAGCGACGCCAAAGTGCTTCACAGCTGCCCTGTAAAGGGGACAATATCCCCTTCTAGTAGGAGCCACATGCACTCTAGAAGCGGGATTTCCTCATATCACGTCAGAAGGTAAATTACATAATGACCTAAAGTAGTAAAACCCAGTACGCTGTTTACATGAGGAGAAAGTGCCTCTCTGCCCAGAGAAAAGGAGGACCAGGAAAAAGAAACCTATATGAATCTACAGGCTTCCAAAATGTTTACTGCAAAGTGTTATTTGCCCCGGTGGCAGATATTTAATTGTCCTTAGCATTAGGATGTTATCTGGTTTGTCTTCTTTAGGAAGGGTGATTTCCTCATTCCTCAGATTAGCTCAGTGTGCAAGATAACACTGGACCTCATTTGCATCTTCAAAGAAAAAATAATAGACTTGTTTTTATGCTTTAACAATGAGATCAGTTCCTACATGCCGCTCCTCAGTGGCTTTCATTAACATAAAACAAAAGTCAAATCCAAAATCTAAAATGTTACTGCTGCTTCAGTTACACCTTTCCTACGTTAAAAAAGGTGAGCAATACAAAACAGCAAACTCATCCCATCTACTACTCTTCCAAATTTTTTGCCTCTCACTTAACATCAGTTAAGAAGCTCTTTCAGAAGTTTCTCTATCTCTAGTGTAAACAGAAATCTATCTTTTATCTCAGAGGACAATCAGGCAAATCTGACCTCTCGAAAAGGTTCCAACATCATGAATTTGCCTCTGCAAGAGCTTTACCTACCATGACAAAAAGTAGCCACTATACAGAAAAACTTACAGCAGTGCAAGAAATCTGCCTGAGTTAAGATAGAGAAAGAAGGTGTGTCAGTGGATGTGTTATCTTTTATTTAAAAGCTTCCTAAAGTGTATTTCCTTTTGGCTTGTGATAAGCTAAACATGGGGTATGTTTGACAAAAACAAACACTGAAAAAACTATTCATTTGCTTTCCCATTTAAAAACAATAGAGATTTTTCTCATAAATGCAATCAAGAAAGAGGTTTTTTTCTATTTGCATATTATTTTCATATTGGCACTGCCCAGCTCAGAAGTAAGGCAAGGATGAAGCAGAAAAGAAGTACTGCATTCCCTTTAGCCATATGCTGCTTCTTGGCCTGCATCTTCAAGTTGAAAGATCCATTTATAGGTTTTAACTTATGACACAAACCAACTATCTCTAGGGATCAACATAGCACATTTTATAATGTAAGACCAACCATTCCATTTAAACTAACCAAAGTGTAGATAACTTTGTGATCCTCCAGTGACAGGCTAGTGTAGCCCCTGCACACTTGCAGAACAGCTTGAAGCAGCTGCAACACATATATCTGATGCATTAAGACCACTTAACAGGAATGCTGGCCCTCTGTTCCCCAAACATAGCTCACTGGTCACACGTCATCTGAAATGAGTATGTGGTATGTGAAGGCCTTTTACTGTAATTCAGACTAGAGGAATCCTCTCCAGGATGCATTCAAAAGAAGGGGACAAATGCACTTTTCTGAAGCAATTTGGACCTGAGGGATAAACTTCCTTGGAGAAAGTGATTTAGTAAAAAGTGCAAAACTTTTTTTTTTTTTTTTTTAAAAAAGGGATAGTAAGGAAGAATTCTTTTGGGGAATCTCCCCAAAATATTCAATTTGGTTTTAGGCATTTGGAGCAGAGGATTCTGCGGGTGGCTCCAGAGTCTCCGTAATCACTCCTACATTAAAAAAAAAGATAAAAAAAGAAGAACTTTTCTAAAAATGCACACCTTTTAATATATTACCTGCAATGCCTGAGAGTATGTAATGAGAATTCAGCAAGATATGGTATCAAAATCTGAGCTCTCTAATATGTAATAAAAGCTGTTATTAGTGTTATCAAAAAAAAAAAGAAAAAAGAGAGTGAGAGAAAATTTAGCAAAAACATTAGTTCGGGAGGCTATTTTTTAACTAAGAAAATCAGTTGCCATACTGCCTCCATTCTAACTCTGCCATTCCCTTTCCACCTTCGAGAAATGTATTTTGTGATCAATCTGCACAACAGCAGTACTGTCACGAGGTACACTCAGAAAACTAGGTTTTGGGCTTAATGCCTTTAGAGTGGGACACAAGGGAATGGAAAGGTTCCATGTTTGAACTCGATTTACAAGCTATTGGTCTCCACAGATATAGTGGGACAGCAAAACATGAGAAAGAGGTATTGACCCTTAGGATGCAAGACAAAACTGTTTTCTAGGCTGTTTTCTAGGCCTTCTCTTTCGATGTCTGGTTTCCATTGTGTAAATGAATATGTGTGTTTAAGAAAGTTGTCCCACAGACAGCTAGCATCTCTTGTGTAAATCAAGCATATTGGACTTCTGAAGTCTCACGTCTCAGACACCACATATTGCCCCTTCCATTAAAGCAGAGAACCACTGTCCTGCAAAGAACATTCTTGTGGTCTTTGCTACATAACTTGTGGCCCTGCAAAAGTGGTCAAAAGAGGCCACCCAGAGCTCAGGTTGTTGGGCACTAATGCACAGTGATTTCTTCTTGTTATCATTGCTGAAGAGAAAAAGACAATTTCAGCAGATAACCTGAGCTCGTTTAGGAGGACATGAAGCTTTGGGAATTCTTACAGATGTGCAGCAACACTCATCAGTGTGCACAAATGCTGATGTACAAATACATCAGTCTGGAAAATTACAATTGATTTTGGTGGGACAAGGCTTAGCTCAGTGATAATCACTGCAGTAGTAAAGCTGCAAGATTTTCAGTTGTGACAAGGCAACAACAACACTTTGATATCAAAAATGCAACACTTTATATCTGTAAAGTCACTGTTTATTCTGCTTTGTTAATCACTTCTTTGTTAGCTTCATTCTTTCCAATAAATTACTCCATATTTGAATATGGAGTATATAGCTATTGTTTTGACCTGGTGGACCAGATACAAACAGTCTAAGTCGATGGTGGTTTTTTCTTTCCATATAACAGAATTTTATGTAGCCCAGACCATCTAGATTTCTCCCACTAGCAGAGGGAGTGCAAAATGGAAAATAGAGAAAAGTATGTTCTCCCACTAGCTGAATTCCAGCTGCCATGGAAATCTTTCTTGGCCCAGAGAATTGAATATAAGCTACAGACAGAAGAACCACTCTATCTCCACACTGAGCTGTGGCAAACAGAGACAGGCCAGATCCCAGGATCTGACTATACAGAAAAAGCAAAAGAGATTTAACAGAGAAATATATGACCCAGCAGACAGCTTAGAAAGAAACAAAATGTGCTTGAAGATCAACAGTTAAAACATCTTCAGTTATGAAGTCTATCAGAAATAGGTTGCCTATGATTTGCAACATACATGAAAAAATAAAAATAAATACATGCTATTTTTTAAGACAAGTAGCCGACTAAACTTTTGCACATCATCAGGAAAAAGGTAATATTCATATCCAAACTACTGGTGTTGAAATTCACTTCTAATGGTTTTTATAATCCCTCCCTTGGCAATTTCAAATTGGCACGTGTGGGAAGAATAGGAGTATGTCCAGAAGACAAAATACTATTTAATAACCCCTGACAGCACTAGAATATATAATTCTAGGCAACTTTAGAATATATACATATCAGCCAGAAGAACTGGCCAAAAATATTTGCATTAGAAAGCTGTAAAATGAAGTAAAAATTGTGAGGCATGTTAAAAAAAAAGCAAAAACTCTGACACTGTCTCAATACTGAAACAGTTTTCAACTTGTCAGCATCACACAATAATTTTGAACCATATAGTTAAGTTTAACAAATATAAGGTTGTGGAAAGCAGATTCCCCCAAACTGATACTTAACTGCTTTTATTTCCATTGCGCTAGTGAACGAAACGAAGATAAGCCCATTACCATGGCTGAATGTCTTGCTCATGGGTATTTAAATGCACAAAAGCCTACAAATAAGACTGGCATTGTCAGACAAGGTCAAATTTACAAATACACACTGAGAGCCACAGTGAACAAAGAAGTCCTTAAGGGAGATCTTTGGGACATTCATTACCTTTCAGGCAAGATGAGTCAGCCTTCTGGCTCACTAATGTAGGTGGAAATGATGGAGGTCAACATATGCTGCAGTCCTCTTGGTCCAAAGGTCCTCGGGTGACCATTCCTCATCCATCAGTAGTTACACCATCCCTCAGACTGCCCTGATCTCACCTGGGTTGCAGCAGCCATAGGCAATAGAGAAAAGAAGGTGGCTTGAGGACAACTTCGGCCTCCATCACTTGGGCAGTTGGAACAAGCCACAGCTCAGACGGACAGAAGAATCAAAAGAGCTGATCAATCTGTACTTGCCTTAGCGACAAACTCTGACTAGGGCTTTTGATTAAGTTATTTTAATCAGAAGAAGATATTTGCTGGATTTCATTTCAGTCCCTTTATGCTGGGAGGCAGATACTTGATCTGCTAGACTGCACATGTCAGTGTGCATTCATGTGTATTAAATTAGCTACAGGAAAACTCTGATATTATGTTCCAAATTTATATGGAACTACAACAAGCTAAAAAGACTAATAAAGAAGCGTGCTACAAGGGTTCAGAGTCTTTAACATGTTTGTTGACTAATACACATACATACAGAATTTTGTACAAATCATAGTTAGTCTGGCATGGCATTTTCCATTTTATTTGCTGGAGTTTTACAATTAGCTGAGTTTTACAATTAGTACCTCATTACTTCTAAAGCAACAATAATGAGTTAAATGACATTACCTTTTTTCTTACAGTCTTTTTAAGACTGTAAGAGGAGAAGAATGTAAAAATAACAAGAGATGAATTACTTTTTCTTTCTGGAATCCTTATTCACAAAGGAAAATAAAATCTTAACATTTGTACTGGCTACATATTTAGAGACCAATGCAAAACCCAATCATGCAATGAGTTAAACTAAGCAAATAAAGATTCAGATGTATAGCAAAAAATATGTGAGATATATTCTATATGGTATCACATCAAGAAGAAACTTTCACCAGAAATATCACTCCGCTATTCCTGGAATGATATGATTCCTGGAATCCAAATATATAGCTATACAAATACTATCAAGTGTCCTCTGGTCCCAATTTCACTGAAACAAATTAAAATCTAAACTATTAAATTGTGAACCAAGAGGATATCTATTCAAAATATCATCATCTGCCTCTTGGCCAAGACCATCAAACTATGCAATACCTTTCTTTCCATAGGGAGCCCATAAGTATAAGATTACCAAACAAGTGTATAAAACACATTTAAATCATTCTGCTATAAAAGAGAGAGTTTTTTTCTTCAATCTGAACAAAACATGTTAGGCACAGCACAGCTGTGGCACAGCAAGCTGCAAAAAGTAAGAAGTTCTAAACACTGTCAGGACCACACTATGTTCAGGAAGTATTATAAGGAAATCTCTGTATAGACAGACTTTCAATACTGAAAGCAATGCTGGCATCCTAATATGTTTTCTTAGCAAGATATTGACATGGAAAAAAAAAAGAAAGGAAACATTTCTGAACCTCTTTTTTTTCAGATTTTTTTGTTCTTGGAAAATGGTTGATATTTCAAAGTTCTGAGGCATTTCACTACACTGGCACCATGTAGCTTGGGCACTGGAATTTGGGTGACTGGTATTCCCATCAATGGCCCCAAAAGGTCAGCTTTCTGACCACAAAAATCTCTGACCACAGCAAATCTATCATAATGCAAATTGAGGGTGTGCAGTATCTGTGATAAAGTCTCTTGAAGCTAGAAAATGAAGCTCAGGAATCAAGCGAAATGCCACCACAGGAACAAGTACTACTATATTGCATTGACTTGAAATCAGAGAGTTCCGTTCAGTTGCACAGGGCAGAAGTCATATAAAAAATAAAATCTTTGGTTTCACTTTTTGAGGCAGAAAATGTAAAAATCCTTGGCAAAAACTTGTATTTTTTCATGATAACATAATTTTTACTTTTTTTGCGCGTTTTGCAGTCAACCTTCCTTGCCCCCTAGTGTTTCAATGGCAACTTCCCATTTATTCCTCCCTTTCTGTGCTCTGACAGTCCATGCCAGCCTGACACATGGAAAAACAGCTTCTGTGAGGCAGGCAACATACTGGGATGGAAGATCTAAAAGCTACCTGTCTGTTATCACTTGCACAGCAGCAGGGTCAAGTGGAAACTCTGTGGAGAACTTAAGCTTAAAGAATTTCTTTAAGAAATAAAGAACTCTCCAAGATGGGGCTGAAAATGTTACTGAGAACACAAATTGCAAGCCACAAATGGCTTTTGAGTCCATTGGCAAGGCATCCAGTATCTCTGATTTTAATCCTTGAACTGTTACATGAAGCTACCTTTCCTAAGGACTTTGAGAGGGTAAATCCACATAAACTAAAACATACGACGTTATTGTAAACAATGCAGTACAGACCCTTCTATAAACAGGAACAAAAGACACAAAAGAAATAATCTTTGTAGAAGTGACTACAAGTATCTGAGCTGAAAATAAGTAGACACAGTGAGAAAAATTTAATCAGACAATGCAAGTATGTAACTGGAATTATTCCTAATAAATCACGTATGTCTACGTACATGTGTGAAGGAAAGAAATGTACTCAATTTTCCCCTCTTCCCTCCAAATGTGTAATATTTTATTTTTTTTCTCTTGAAAAAAATAAGATTTTCTTACCTGCAACTGAGCTAAGTATTTCTCTACCCTAGATACCAATATCTGTGGTGAAATTAGGTCTGTGGATGGAGGGAGGAAGAGGTCTGGGCAATGAGAGCAAAATAACTCAAATCTGATTCCAAAGTCTTTTGTATCTGCCCCAGGAAAGTCTCTTTATACAACTAAAAATTTGCTAATATAAGTGGCTTGCAGTTTGACTTACAAGCTTCTGGAGTTCACCAGGGTCATCATCAAGGTCAGATTACCTATAAAACATCCAATTCACGTTGCTTCAGCGTGACTCCTGATACTGCTTTTGTAATATTTTTATATTGGAAGTTTTACGCACACACAAAAATGTTCTTCTAATTTTCAAAAGAGAAAAGTAGCAAAGAATTAAGAAAAGAATCAAAAGAGTTTTCTCATCAAAGAATATAAACTAATTTAAGAATGTGGAGAGGTATCACAGAACTTTAGTCATAGTAGTAAAATAGCAATAATAGTAAAAAAGCAACAGTTTCAGACAGTCTTCCACATTAATGTCTTTTCTCACCAGGATCATTGCTTAAAATTATTTATTTATACAACAGGCCAAGAATTGGTTTGAAACACTAAACTTGTAGATAGGCCATTGGGAACACTGTCCTGAGAGGATGGGTCTAGTCAGGTCTCACCCTTCTATCTGTGCCAAGTAGCACTTTTTTTAACCTTTAAACTGCTTTCAGATGGTGCTTTTATGAGCCGCTATACCGCCTTCCTTTTAATTACAGACATATATAGTATAGGTTTACCAGTTTCCAAAAGGATTTTTACTTTATTTAGGTCACATTTCCAGATGTGTCCCCTCCTTAGGCCTCTCTTTTTGTTAAAGGGCACTGGTAATAAAGGACAATAAGCACAAAGATGATGTGCTTCTCCAGGTCTGAGGCAGGCCAGCTTTATAATCCCATCTTTTGGTTCTTATTTTATAAGCTAGCCTTATAAAAAATGAAGTAAAGGAAAACAGACTGGTCCATGAAAACTGTCTTTTTACAGTTGGGGTTCAACTTCTTAATAAAGATCCAGTAATAGAAAATCCAGTTCAGGTAAGTCTTGAACAATATGAAGGAAAGCACAGAAATAAAGTGCATATCACTAGACTTCAGTTTTTGCTGCTCATTCCAAGCCTGCATACAATATACTCTTTGGCATCATTATTTTCCATCAACAGCAGGAGAAAAAAAGGACGGAAGTAGCTATTACTGCATATTCCACTAACATAGGTTAACATGAGCTATTTCATGTAGATTTTGATCCCTAGGGCCACATTTTGTCACATATGCTCATGCTCTGCATTTTCCCAGCACAATCATTAGCTTGTATTTCACAATAACACATTAGGAAACTGCAATGATACTTAAAGGCTCCAATTCCCATTTCATAAAGGCTTTTTTGAATTCTTAAATGGTAAGAAGAGCTTATTTGTAAATGGGAGCAGGAATGATATCCTGATTATCTTGTCACTGGCAGCCACTCATTCTTCAAGTGCTCTCATTTCGCCGTCCACCTTGAGGAACTGGGGAGTACGTAGTCTTGCAAACCAAAACTAGGATTCAGTTCAAAGGAATTTTGCTGAAGTGAGCATCCATGCTGCCTGATTACAAAACCACTTGGTAATCTTTGATTTTACTCACATCATTGTACATGTGTATTCAGGAGTGAAAGCACACGCACACAATCAAGCATTTTGCCCCAAATTAAAAAAGAAAGAAAGAAAACACAGAATGAGGACTCAAAACCAAAGAATTTAATGATATGAACACAGTTTCCCTGTCTCTTATCAAGGGAACTCTGAATACCCCAGGCTCATCAGGCAACTGATAGTCACCTACCTTTCAAAGCAGTTAACAGACTGGGAGAGAGAAATTCAGAAGCCTACTGGTAACGCAAGCAGCATGACTATATTTGTAACTTGATAATTGCATCGAGGGAGGAACCTGCACTTTCCAAATACCTAGCTATTTTAGGTGCCTTCATGTGGTTCCAACCTTCAGCCTTTTCAGGAAACCTTTCCTTTTATGCTGCCTCTGCTTGGCCATCACAAGCCCCTAAAGTCTCCAGAGCACTTAAAAAAGGTCAGTAACTGCTGGCATGCTGTGGGTGAAAGATAATGTGTCATTCTCCATCATTTTCCCTTCAGATTCATTTAATCTTTTGGTTTATTAAAGAAAACCCTTATATATACAGTCAAAGTATACGGGCAAAGAGAAAACAGATATTAGATGAGGGAATCATAAATCTCAAGCATTTTTATGTTTGTCTTCAAGAGATGATATCAGCATTTTACAAATACTAGGAGGGCATTTGGTGCATGTAGTAGTAAGAAGCTGAAGCACCTCAAACAGGTGATAGAGCAGTTGCTATGGTTACCATATTCTGTTAGGCTGAATACTAAATAGATTCACAAAATATATGTACTTCCTTGGTAAAATATTTACTTCCTAAGTAAAATATTAGTTACCAGCTGGCATATGCTTATGCACCCCTTTTATTTTGTCAAGGACTTTCCACTCAGCCATCTTTCAAATAAAGTAGATTTTGGTACTGCTGAGAGAAGAGAGAGGTCACCAGCCATTCTCTTCCTCTAGAAAAGAGGACAAGTTATGTAGCTCATTATCTAGCCTGTTTATAATTAAATCTATAAATGACTGCTCCGCTGTACTGGAATTGTGAGAGCTTTTATTGCAGAGGATTTAATGAGTCATGGAAACATGTTTACAAGGCAACAAGCCTCTCCGACACAACGAGCGTAACATTAGCATGGCAATAGCCCATATAGTCCTTAATGGCCTGACCCCTTGTCTCGCATTCAGATGCAGCTCCAAGATAGTCCCATCACCAACATTTGATCTCACCATCCTTTCAGATGAGTTACTTTTTCTTTTGACACTGGACCTGAAGGTGATGTTTAGGAAGTCTATTATCTGGCATGCAAATTGGGGGGAAAAATGTGTCACATCAAATCATGACAGTTTAATAAGGTATTATTCATGGGCAAATGCTTTTTTGACACAAAGATTGAAAAGAGTTACTGTAAATACACCTTTTTTTATTCTTTTCTGTCCTTTTAATGATGCAACTGAACAAAAGTTTTAAACACAATACTTTCACTGAATTTTGTCTTATTTATTAAAATTTCCAGATGCAAACATATCTAAGATTCCCAAGATTCCTTTTTTTTCCCCCTGTGTTCCAAACACTTCTTCCTGGAATCCTTTGGACTTTTGTGGCCACTTATATCTGATTCTTGGGACCTATTTAGCTTTATATATGATACCAAATGATACCAGCAGACAGAAAGATCAGAACTTGCTGACTATTTTAAGAACAAAATGGATTTATTTGGAAATTTTTAAACAGCAGCTGTAGCAATCTTAGGGTGGACTCCTGCTACCACACAACCTATTACAGTGGTAACAGCACAAGTTTTACTTCACCTCTAACCCACTGATAAGTTGTTTGGGATAAAAAAAAACTTAAAATGATTCCTCCAGGTCAGAGTAAGAACTTCCATCTATTTGAACACCTGTTACCATCTTGATGTTAGCAAACAGTTTAGTTTTGAGCAAGATAAAGCAAGGGCAAACATGCTTGCACCTTTTAGATCCCTCCTGCAGTTTGTATGCAGAGAGATTACTGGGAAATGAATTAATATTTTGAAGTCTGAGGCAGCAAATATTTACAGCAGCATTGAGCAGCAGCATAGGAATTTGTGGAAGATAATATATTGAACAGCTCTAAGTACTAACTACGCACTTACATTATGTGTTTTAAAGTGCAGAATATTGCATATTTCTAGAATCAAGAATGGACATAACATATTGCTCTCGCAAGGTGTTACCATGTTAACAACTAGGGCACCTTCTGTTAAAGCCATTAATATGTGGCTTATCACTTCATTAAAGCTCAAAATCACAATGCCACAATAGCAAGAACATGTGGCACACACGCCATTGGTCTGCAAAGACAATAAAAATCTTTGAGAGAGAAGCGTTCTCGTGATATGGTTAGCAGGAGTAAAACTGACCATTTGTTGCACAATTGCGACATTTGTAGTCTGTAGATGCTCCCGTCCGTACTCACACTGCATTTCAGGTCCTTAATGAGGTGCAACGGTGCCTTTTGTAGCCTCCTCTTCCTTCCCCAGCATGCACAGAAACCCAACTTGCAGTGAAGTTGCAGGGTGGCAGTAAAGTCAACCGCAAAGCTTGGACACTGTCAGGAAGCTGGTTCCCAGACCCGCTCTTTATGTGGAGAACTACCCTGCAGCAGAACCACTCTTGTGGCCTCGGCATTTAGGCCCTTGCAACATTTATAGAATAACTAATAACAGTTCCAGGAATAAACACGAAGAAAAAGTGGATGAGGTGATAAATGCATTAGAGGAGTGGAAGAAGTAAGACCTTTAAACCTTCTGCACAAATGCACATTTTGCATGTCCAAACAGAGCCGCCACCCCAGGAATACATATAGAAAATAAAAGAATATATATACAGAGATATGTATACATATCTATGCAGATATGCAAATATACATATTATTATTGTATGCATATATGTAAATATACATATTATTATATTATGTATATACATATACTATTTATATAAATTGTAAAAGTTGCTGTAGGGTCACCTCTCCTGGGAAAAGCCACCACTGGTCCTTTCCTAATTGCAACTGGTAAGGTGGTGGGAGCAGGGGAATAAAAAAAGAAAGAAAGAAAGAAAAAAGTGCATTGGCAGGGAGTAGGTTTGGGGTTTTGGAGGGAGAGGATGAGGGCGGGGAGGGCGGTTAGTTTCTCCCCTGTGCTAGGCATTGAACGCGCCAGTCCGGGCGGCGGCGGGTGCGGGGCTCGGCGGGCCGAGAGCAGCCCCTGGCGGCCGCCGCCCGCCCCGGGCCGGGCCGGGCCGAGCTCGG
>JAUBOD010000966.1:35911-73136 GCA_032353885.1 Nothura maculosa
TGCTTTGAAAGCAGTAGGAATCCTAAAGTCTCAATTTACAGTACTCCTACAATTGGTTACACTGGACAAGAAGGATAAGTGCACAAAAAAATGCTTTGCACATTTTTCTAACATAGGTAAACTTCAACTGACAGATTGACCCTTAACTTCCTTTACTTAGCACTGACATGTACGAGAATTCCTCTTGGACATAAAAATAATCTATCTCTTTCTGTCTTCATAATCCAGAAAATGTTAAAATCTTACAAACTCAGATATATATCAGCTAATTATGTACTGAGCTTGTGCAGACTGAGGTATGGTTGAAAGTTAATAGTTCTTTCCCTTTAGGAAATCATGGTAGTCTTTCCCTAAATATCAGCCCATTTACTGTTAACATTTCAGTCTCACTTTCAATTGGGTAAAAACATATATGTTCTTCGTTTCATTCTGCATCAGGTGTGACATCTTGATAGACATCATTCTGCCTGGTCTGGTACATCATGTGAGCTGAATTTTATTGTATCGTGAATCAAAAGTCAGTCAGGCCCTGAAAGATTGTAACAAAAATAGATGCTGCTTTTTTGAAAGACTCAAAACTCTAATATGGATAATATACACCACATCCAGCTAGAAAAGATAACAAATGTATTCACATTATAGATTTTCAAAGGTAATGAAATATGGCCTTATCACACTGAGACAGATCCTGGATAGATATTGAGATGTTTGTAAACTTTGAAAATATCAACCATGCATTACAATTTTGACATAACTCTTGCACTGAAATCATGCTGCAGATTATGTGCTGCTTAGTAGGCACATTTTCCTCTGGATATACTGGATTAAAAATAAAACAAAACAAAAACTAGCAAACTTTAAGCTGTAAAGTAGACACCACTTCTGAGATACTGGATGATATAGATTATGAAAAGATGCATCAGAACTCACACAGGAAGCTTTGCAAATTGCAAGAAGTTAATTAGAAAATATATATCTCATTTAAATATATATGACAAAACAAAATATTCTGCATGTTTCCATATGTTCTATTACTTCATGTGTAAAAATGGCTGAATTAACATCTAACTGCTTCCACAGCAATTAAAAAAATTGAGTTGATTTTAACAGAACATTCAAAAGTCTCTGGTTTTGTTAGGAAGTCAAGTGGGAGCTGTATTCTTTAATTCCTATCCTCTTCCACCAGACTGGACCTCCTGCTGTTTAGTGCTTGTAAAATGGCAGCTTCCCATGAGAGCCAAGATGTGTTTTCTGCCAGTTAAGGATACGGAAAGTAAATCTCCTTTACACTGTGTTTAGCCTGACTAACAATGACAGTCACTTCTGGTAACTATTTCTAGGGAGATGGGTAAGCATGAGCTATAAGCAGATGCTTTGTAGATCTTCTGTGTAATAATGATCATAGAAAGTGTTCAGTTAACACAGAAGATGCATGAAGTTAGCATATATATTAATAAATCAGGCTAAATAGTATCTTTTACTGTAAGTCAGAGAGGGGAGAGTAGTACTAAGAACAACTTGAAAACTTATCGTAAGTGTACCTATGCTTTTTAATGCATTGCCACTTATAGAAATATTTGTCCGTGTAAAAACACAATTCTTTTTTTCCTGGTTATAGGGGGTTTTTTTGACTGAGAAATATGTAAAAGGTCATTTAAATTTCACTGACTTGCAGCACAGTACCAATACGGCAGCTGCAACCTTAAGCTGTCTTTTATAGAACTATCTGTTTGGATAAGCAATTTTATAGTTTTAATTGGTCTACATCTTCCAGTTGTGTATTTATGTGACAAAAAGCAGGTAGCTAATGACTCCTGGAATACATTTAAGTTGCTCTAATTTTATGAGGAAATGAATAGTAAGTTTAGTTAGATGTGTTCCTTTATATTTGAAATTATTTCTTTTTCCTCCTTTAATTTAACAAAAAGCATTTATAGCCAAGATTTACTTCTTCTTTATGTCTAAATGTTTTATCAGTGGTGGTCTTTCATTTAGATGCCCTTTTTCCAGCAATAACTCTGTTGTGAAATCATAAGTATTTTTGCTTCATAATAAAATGATAGAATAAGCACAGTTCTGTTTTTAGCAGTTAATTTTAGGATTCTCTTGCTGGGAAAAAGTTAGCGGAGTTCCATTGGCATCAAGATGTATGGATATCCACTGTGAGTTATTTTAGGGAACTAGGAAAAGACATAACTGCAAACACACTCTTTTACCTCTCTAAATTAAAGCATGTTGTTTAATAGTTTAGAAAAACTGAATGAGAGTAATTTCTCCAATAAAGAACCGAGAAGCCTAACCTGATATACTAATGATGAAGGAACCAATCCTGCCTTGTTTGCCTGCAATGAAACCAAGGATGTGAGAACAATAAACACTCTATGTGCTCTGTAGTCCGGAGATACCATCCCTTAGTCTATAGAAAGCCAATAAAAGCCTAACCTGAAATGTCAGTTTACCAAACATGGACCCAGTTGTTGTTTGACAGAAATGACATTTATTGCCAGGAGCTGGGAGGAGTATGTGATAAAGACCACACTAAAATAACTTTTTTTCTCAAAGGGAGGGGTAACTCAAACTTGGGCTGCTATTTCAAGGGTCAAAGCTGTATCTAGTGGTGCATCACAGAGAGGTGATTTATGTTTCTCATGCTTCCAAAACAGTTAATAGGCTAAAGAGAAAGGACATTTTTATCATTCTTCTTGAAATACTCCTGTCAAGAGTCTACCATGTTTTCATATGAAATAAAAGTGCACTTGTTTATCCTTGGGCCTCTGTTACAAATCTCATTATCGGTTGTTTTAGTGGAGATTTTTGTTTCTAAGCCAAAAGAGAACCATAGTAACTGCACACTTCCTAAACCATTTCATTCATGAATGGGAAATGATTCTCAAATCTTTACTCACATGAGTAATCGCATTGATTTCCTTGGACCTTCCATTATTAAGAGGTAGAGCTGTGAGTATAAATTTTCTGGACTTGAATATGGCACTTTATTACTTTGTAACAGTGAAATCTGTAGTTGAAATCCATAGCTAAGTATGTAAAGCATATAAAATATACATATTCTTTCATGGAGGTCTGGTTAAAATGCATCTATCAATTTTGGATCAGCATCAACAAATAAACATATAGTTGAAAAGCGCTATACAGACCACAAGCAGTAATTACAAAGACACATTTTAGACATTTTAAACTCAATAGGAGAGTTGGGAATTGTCCACCAGAAAGAACTGCATAATAGTGAAAAAGGTCAATGCTTCTTGAAAAACTAACATACTAAGTCACAGACCAAGTTTTTGCTTCTCTGTCAATCAGTAGTGTAACTGTTGTCAATCATTGCCCCCTACCTTGTTTGTGATTTTTTGAATGGCCACAAAGGAAACTTTTGTTGGTAATTATGGCCTTTCCGATTCATCTGAGCCACAAGAAGGATTTTCGTAGTCTGCCTATGGAACAGCCATGGTGTGCCCCAAGCTGCGTTCTCGTATGTCCAACCAATTCAAGCTAAAGTTTCCCACGATGATATGAAAAGACTCAGACAAATACAAGTCACTATTCTAAAAATCGCAGGAAGAAAGGAAAGGGAAGGGACAGCCACTATCTTTTGGTTTTCTTTTTTTTTTCTCCTTTTTTAAGTTGCTTTTCTCCCAAAAGAGGGTAAGTCTGATAATTCCCTCTTGGGAAGAGTACAGTTAGACAGCATATGCACTTGTGTTTCAACCTTTTGAAAGAGTCTTTATATTTCCTGCCTAACCACATGCTTGAATTATGCTGATCGGGAGCATTCTGTAAAATATTAGTGCCAAGATTTAATGCTCCTTCATTTATTTTTTAATTCCAGGGTTCTTCTTGGACTTTTGATTTCCCCAGATATTTCCACCTTCCACAGATACCTTTTTCTTTGTTTACTTTGGCTATGAATTCAAGTATCTTGTCTCTGCTGAAAATATGAGTAAAAGATTTGCGAGAGAAGGTTCTCACATAAAACCCAGTTTTGGCACAGATCCAGAGGAGTGACAAATCTGATAACATCAAAGACGGAACATCTGAAACTGGGATTTAGGCAGAACAGCTTTTCCAACAAATTGTAGTCTCTGTAAATTCACCCTTTCCTAAACATCTGAGCCCCTTTATTTGTTTATTTTCCTAGCTTTGCTGAAAGAAAGGCTGAAACAACTTTGGGAAAAAATAGCAGCAAAGTTGTTGAACGGAAACCAGACCCGTTACTGTAAACAGTGCCTCTCCACAAACTGCGCAGCTGTACAAAGCAGACACAATGCGGGGGACCCTCAGCATCATTAAGCAACTTCCCCTCCTCATGAAACAATCCCTTCAATAAAGCAATTACAATAGTATCGTGGACCAGGAGAACAAGGGAAGAAAAAAAAAATAACCTTACCAGCTTCTCCTACAGTATAGGGCTGAAAGGAGAACAAAACCCCCAGCTGCCGTATCACACGCAATTGGTCTCCCAGAATGAATTGGCTGAAAGACCTCTCAAAGGCTAAAGTCTTTCGTCCCCTCTTCAGCTCCCTCTCTCCGAGTCTCCTCACAAAGCCATTCTCCTATTCCCTAATCCTCACACAGGAAAAAGAAGCACACACCAAATGACTTCAGCAGGAACGAGCCTCCTGGGAGGTGGGGGAAGCGATTCTGCTGGCATTCAACCATCGCGGCAGGCTAATCCTCAGAGAGGGTGTCCAAACAAGCTCGCCTCCGCACTGGTCATTCGGGCAGCACAGCCCCAGCTAACAGCAGTGCATGGCAAGGCACGGGAAAAGTGCACATCCCCATTCAGCATCCTCACAGCCACTCATTTCTGGCATGAGCACAACCCTTGGTACTTGGGAGAGCCTGTGTACACCCCAGCTAGAAAGATTTAGCCTTTTGTTTTAATTAGCTACATGACTTCCTAAAGCTGCCATTGGGCCTGATTTTTTTTTCTTCAATGAACATTTAAGGTAAATAAACCTTATATAGTTCAAACAGGAGAAGAGGATAACAATAACAATGCTCCCTCCAGATAATAAATAATCAAAACACATAAAAGCAAAAAGACACTAGCAGACATGAAATTGATAGCATTAGGACTCACCAAAACTAAAAACAATATAGAAAGCAACAGTGCCTCCCAAAAAGGCTTCTGATATAATCAGAACAAACTATTGCATTTCTTAGGACAAGTAAAGATTTCTATATACATTCCCAGGGACGGCATTTTCTTCCAGATAATCTGTCTTGAAAGCATGCCATAGATATCAAGATAACTTACTCTACCAATGCTGCACTTTACAAGAAAGCTTTAAATCTTTGTTAAAAATAATGTTGTTGTCATGCTAGGTTTTAATGCGAGCTTTACCTTTCTGTGATATACTGAGGCCCAGGAATAAGCAGCTGCCAGAAAGTAAATCAAAGAGCCAGAAAAGCAGATGGCATAATTTCACATCTTAAATGATGGCTGTGAGCCTTCCAGTAATAATTTATAAGGAGACTTCCTCCTGCTTGTTCTTCTGCTTGGCAGCATGCTGCTTGGGCCTTTCAAACAAAATAAATAGACTTCAAAACACCAGCTTCACACACAGTAACACTTACCAATGCTATTTCAACCTGACACAGGCTGACTTTGTTCCTCTGTGACCCTGGACAGAAAACTGAGGTGACAGTTTGATGGATGAGGTCTTCTTTCACAATATAGGTTGTGACTTCCCAGCTCTGTCTCCCCATTATTGCTTATCTGAAGGAGAAGCAGAGAGCAGAGGAGGATCTTCCACCCTACAGAGACATTTTAACAATGAAAATGAACCAACCATGTGCAGTAAATGGCTGGGACATCTTTTGTTCCCTGCCTCAGAAATGGAAACTGGGAGAAATCCCTTCCATTTTTATTGGTCTTTGGGAGTAGGAGGAGTTGATTAGGAAGAGAGTCCAAGGAGAGGAATTTATAGCAATAGTTTACTCCAAATCATATTTTAATTTAAACAAGCAGCAGGAGCAGCAGGGAAGGAAGGAAGGCAGGAGTTTTGTTTTATTTATGATCAAAGAAGACTTGGAAGTTTGTGAATTTTCTTTTACCTATGTTAATTTAATTGCTTTACCAGTATTCATAGATAAATCTTTACTAAACAGAGGCCTCAGTAACCTAAGGTAAATCATTGTAATGGATATTCGTTATTGCATAAAAATTATAACAAAATATCAGAGAAGTCATAAATAATCAAAAATAAATCGGTGTCTGCAAGTTCAGTATTTGAATGCAGATTCTCTGCTAGGTGAGTTCAGAAATCTTTTAAAAAGAGTACTGCATCTAACATAAAACCTACCAGTTTGAAAAAGATAAAAAATATGAATCAGTTCCCTAAATTGTAAGGCTCAGTCTTCCATAAACCCAAAGTCATTAACATTATATCCCAAAATATGAAGTAATCTCTTATTTCCTTAAAGAGAAAAAGAGATTCCCAATAACTTCATGTCTTTGCTTCTGTATGTTTATTTAACCATGTCATACATTTGGATCCGTTATGATACTATTACTGGAGTATCTCAAATCTTAGATTTTGTGGGTAGAAACTGAGGTCAAATGACCTGGGCCAAGGAAGTCTCTGTCAGAAAGCCAAATCTCTGCCAGTTCACACTAGAACCCCATGCTGCATTCCATGACCAATGTCCCTACAATTTTATATGTCTTTTTTTTGTTATCGCACATTATATTGCTATTGTTTCTAGTCCATTAAAATCATAAAGTCCCTTCAATAGCAAGAATTATTCACAAATACTAGACTCTTATTTATACTTCCAAAAATCTTTTACTTTTCTAATATGATTTCATTTCAGATGGCAGTTTCTATGTACTTTTGTATTTATGTTTTCTTTTCTGTAGAAATACTGTGAAGTAGTACGCAATTTGTGAAAATATTGAAGGATGATCTAATAGAAACAGGAAATTGATAGCAAAGGATTAAAAAACAAACAAAAACCTGTAAGATGCAAGTATAATACCACGCAAGTACATATAAAGCCAAGTTAGCTTTATGTTTCACCCATGCAACTGATTATTTTTCTCTCTGAGAACTACTTCAGAATTACCGACTTGCTTTAGCAGAGCCTCACTCAAGGTGAGAATGAAGCATGACAAAAGTCAGGTGGTGTGAATTTCATCCCTTAAAAAGGAGTCCTTTAAAAGATGTTCTTGTGAACCTTTTATCTCCCAATTATAGCTTCCTAGCTACTGCCATTGTTTCTTTGTCTCTCTAACAACCTGAGAACATTCACTTTATAAAGAAGGAAATACATTAAATGTGCTATAAACAAGAAGACCAATTCAGAGACCAGTTTATCACCTCTAAATAACAAAGTTCATGCTTTCAAGCATGTAATTAACTATGATATAGTACCAATGAGAAGAGTTCTATCTGTCAAATAAGAGAATGAATGGACTCCACTCAGTTCAAAAATTAAAGTCACTCTTGTACCTGGATGCCAGTTAAAACTAGTTTGCACAGAAAAATAAACAAACACACAAAGAATACCCTCAGAACAGCACACAAAATAAAAGCAGCAAGCACTATAAAGCACTCATTTTTTCCTGCTCTTTTCAGAATATAACTTTCAGACTAATGGCAAATATGCGAAGGAACTCTGATCCTTGGAAAATATCATCAATCTAATGCTTCGCTATGTAGTTCTTCCTCTATTTACTACTCTATTCTCTGTGTGTTATGTCAAATATACCTTATTTGCATTGACATTCTTTGGTGTTTCTTAGAGAAAAGCATAAGCCATTTGGATAAGAGCCCTACATATTTAATAGAAATCATAAGTGCATTTCCAGTCATCTTTCCCACAAGCAAAATGGTGCAAGCAATTGCATGCTGTAAATGACTCCAGCAAAACTGAACATTAAGGGTTGCCAAGCTCTTTGAGAACCACTGGTGTGACTGACTAGGATCTATTAAGTTACCGCACCTTGATTTAGGTTGCTGACTTGCTTGTAGAAAGAAACTGTCAATAATTCCTAGGGATAGTAGAATGGAGGCAGCCTATCTTCATGAACAGAAGGAAATACATACTTGAAGGGTACGCATATCATACAACTTTTGTTCCAACATTTGTTCTAGAAGCAGGACAGGAATTTGCCACATTGAACTGTAATGTAAGCTCTGTTACAGTTTTACACCCTCATCAAAGATTTCTCCTAAGAGTTATCATCACAGCCACATGACAAGTAACAGTAAGATATGACTTATCTGTACATTACCCAATAATGTACAGATGGAAAGTGGCAGAACAGTAGGTGTGAGAAATGCCTCAGTTAATACCATGCATTGCTCTTGTCGTGAGAAAACACAGAGTTCTTATTTTTTCAGCAAGATAAACAAGTTTGATACCAAGAAGGATTTCCTAACCAGGGCTTCATAGAGAGTGGGCTCCAACTACAATGCAATGGCCCAAAACTTGAGGGACAAGGAAACGGCCTTGGAAAAGCAGTGTGGCAAGGCTAGAGAAACTAGCTAGTGTTGATGAGAACCCACATTCCTATGTGAACCAAGTATCCTTTGGTCACTGCAAATGTTGCCTGCTCCAAGCACCACTGCCACCACCACCCTGTCTTGCCTAGAGAGCACTGCAGATCTAGCATCACAATGGAGAGTCTCAGACTGAACCACCAGGCATAAGAAAACTGGGAAAACAATTTCTGAATGTTTTATTCTACATAAAATGCAATTGTAGCTTCCTTTAGGTCACATTTATGTATATATTAAAAAATGTAATTACCTAAAATGCAATTTATTTGGGTTATTAATCTTTACATATCACCTATCTTAAATTCTGCTTTTTCTCAAGCACCTCTAGCAGTTCCAACGTTTTCTTCTCTAAATACCATATTTCTTTTCTGCATTTATTTCATGGCTTTTATTTCAACAGATTAATTTCTTCTTCTATTAGGTTGTGAATCCAAATCAATGAAATCAATATAAGTGCAAACATATTTGAAACATACCCGCATAGAAGGTCCCATCCACTTAATAAATTCCACTAAAACACAAATTCTACTTAAAATGGCCTGAATTTTCTGTCAAGGCAAAATCTAATAATAATAATAAATTTACAATAAGTATTGTCTTTATTAGAGACGGAGATGTCATGGAAATAAACAAATTACAACCAATTGATGCAGCATTATGAAAACGGGCATCCTTTCCAACTGTAGTTCTGCTGACACTGGTAGATATTTGTGCAGCACAGTTTTGTGACTTTGTGAAAAAGACTGAATCACATTAGCATTAAAGTATTATTACATTCTTCCATGCTGCTGCAAGCAGATTTAGATTCAGTTTCTACATAGCTGTTTTCAGCATTGTCAGGCCTGAGCAGATATATTTCCTATTGAAACTGCGATGCATCAGCCTTATGAGAGAAATGAATACTTACACTTCCAAATGAAAACAGGCAATAAGACACCCAATATCTGTTTTTAAAGATATTTCCAGAGTCCCAGCTCTCCCTCCTCCTTTGTGCCTTTAAAGAGGAAAGGCTCCCTCCTATGGTTAAACTGTGCAAAACTGTGAGCATCACAGTTGCAACTCTTAATAACACATTCTTCAGATATAAAGTCACTTTATAGATAAGCTATGCAGTTAGCCTACTTTAGGAAAGAAAATGATTAAAAAATAAAGCTATTATTTATGTGGGATGCCTAGAAGGTGGTACAGAAATCCTACTTCCGATTACATCCAAAATTCTCTTAATCTTCAATGATCTCAATCTTAGTTATGATGATATGATACGATGATCAACATACCATGTAATAAAAACAGCATCAATCTTAGTTTGAAAATGAGAATTTGAGGCCAGTTACAAACACTCAGTCTCCCCAGATACATTATTTTCAAAATGTTTTTGTAGCCGAAATAAGATGTGGAATAGAGAAGGGACAGGTTTCAGAGTATTGGATAGGGAAAACTGATGAATATGCAATGCATAAAATAAGTAAAGATCTTGTACATCAGATCTAAACTATTAAACATGTAAAGTTTACCAAATGAAATACAACACCAGAAAGAAATTAATTATATGATTTGATCCCTGCTTATGACTTATTTTTTGCTTTTACGGTTTGCTTTCTTACATGGTAAAGCAAACAACGTGAAACCACAAATTTTGAATTAATAAACCAAAGTGTTTGGGATCTGTGCTTTTACTTTTCTGAAAGAAACAGCACCTGTACCCTCAGCCCAGTAAAATAATTCCATTTACTTAAATAATATAAGCATGCCAAGAACAGGGAAAAATAGTTAAAAACAATATTCAGTTGTTCTTTTGAAACAGATTGTGGTTTTTAAATTTCCTTTATTGCAATTACAGCAAGTAAACTCTTTCACCAACTCTCTCTGGGCAGCTCGGTTTACATTCAAGCCTACTAGACTTAAAATGAGTTGTCAAGAATTTTTGGTTTCAATTGTTTTTATGGCAACTGTACTTATTATGTCTTACAAAATCATGGAGAGCCTGCTTGGTGCAAAAGTACTGTTCCCTGTTAATTAATCATTGTTGTTCATTAAACATTGTTGTTCAACTGGAGTGAGAGTGGCTAGAAACGTATTTCTTCAACATATTTTCCATTTTAAGAGGCTCTAATTTTGTTTTTTTCACTTGTTGCATTTCTGTCTCAATACATGCAATATGTGACTGAGTACAATAAACAGCCTCTTGACTGCTAAAGTTTTATTGTGGTACACTCAACACCTGCACCAGTGCACTTTTCATTAAAGGACTATAGTAAATGTTTATATAGCTACCAAGAGAGTTTATTAATGCAAACAAAAATTATAGCATAGAGATCATCCTTTTCAGTAATTAAGCTCTACAGTACAATGTAGACCTATATGTACACAATTCTCTTAGGTAGCTTTGATTAGTGAAAAGGAAGGCATAAACTTAACGTTGATCATGTGGTAAGAAATCTCCAATTTATTCTACATATCAGATTTTTAGAGAGTTTAAACAGCCATAGTTTTTACTAAGGACAGAAGGAGAACTTTAAGTTGGATATAAATGTGCAAATAAACTTCAGTGCCAGCAAATTTTGCTGAAGGCATTTACAGCTTCCACAGAAGTCATAAGGATGATGTGCAATTATATTGAATCTTAACTGGGTGGCTTAAGTGTTTGTCTACCATCTTTCTTAGGTCCCCAGCATACTTCCTAGAGAAGTCAAGTGGAGCTGGCTCAGGCCTCTGTAAGAAAGGATTTGCACAGGGCTGGCACGGGAAGAGAAAGGCTTAGGACAAGCACCTAAAGTGCACTTAAGATCAGATAGCTTTTAATCAGTTTTCATTTCCTCTGCTGGTCAGTGTCTCAACAAGCAGCCTGTCAGATATGGTTTGAAAACTGTGACAAGGAACAGGGAAAACAGCTGGGACATCTGATCAGACCCTCCAGTCAAGAGTATCCCAAGTTTTCCGGTGAACATGATCAAATCCTAATTATAGAATGTTGTATAGGAGATATTTCTTTTTTAATTTTTTTAAAGGTCTTTATTTACCATGCTCTGGTAAAACTGAGTAATATAAAAACTCTTAGGATTTCATACCTATGTATAGAGGTATTTACACACAAACAAATATCTTGTTATGAGAATCCACAGAGCAAGAGGCTAGCTTTAACAAACAAAAATGATAAATCAGAAAATCCTCCAGAGGAATGGACTTTAAAAATATAATTGTCAGCAGTGGCCAGAGCCCCTCGTATTTCACATGTAACATGTAAATCAATTTTACATACTCTCTTCTTCCATTTACTGCATACCATTGTTCTGCTAAGTTGCCTTAAAATGCATTTATCTTCAAGATTAAGTAAAAACTACAATTCTGTTAAAATAAAGACTAAGTGTCACTAATAAATACATCATTTATACATCATTTATAAATACATTTTGGCCAATTGCACTACTCCATGATAGGAAAATATAGTGACTTCTTCCTCATCTTACTTCTTGAGCCTTTCCCTTCTCTTCTAAGATACTGCATCTGTTTTCTTCATCTTGGTCTATGAAGAGATTCCCCCAGGTCTCTATATGTAGGTGGAAGTTGAAAAAAGAGACTGGAAATTTAGATAGAGCTGTTCTGAGTGTTTCTGTCACAATAACTCAGCAAAGTAGTCTTAATGTCCAGAAATAAACTGCACCAGTTTTCAAGTTGTGATGTCTTTTGATCCTTCTTTTAGACTCATCCTTATTCACAGATGTGGATGACAAATTAATCTCTTCTGAGTGGAAATCAGTTTGTAAGATAAGAATCACACACATAACTCCTATGAAGGAACAGCAAGTATCATACTCTAGGAATGCCCAGTTTTCTATAATGCAACATGTGGGTTGTTTGCCAAGTGATGAGGTAATGGAAGCAATGCTGAAAGCATTTGGGGTGATTTGGAATAACATATGCAAAATGTTTTGCTTTCACTGGTGTCATTTCAACCCACAGAATAACCAGTGCTTGGGACTAACTCAAGGACAAGATGCCTCATCTTTCATTCATAGAAGTAATCTCATTGAATTCCATAACCTTACTTAAGTGAATCTAGGTTAATCAAACAGTAAACATTCTAATTCCACAGCATGACTTTACCAAATCATTACGACACCCCAGCTTTTTGCTGATGAATTATACCAACATGTATTCCTTCTCTGCATATGTGCGTGTATGTACTTATATGCACATATATATGCTAATATATACACATGCATACACATTGCTAAAATATTATAGAATAAATCACAGGAGAATAAATGTCCCTATTTCTTAAATCTCATAAAAGCTTGACAACATGCCTCTATCTCTCTGTCCTTGGAGATCTCACAGAGCTTTAGAAATCCCAGTGAAGACTTAAACACGCACCCTATTTAAATAAGAATGGGGTGAATATACTCTTTAGCAGTAACTGAGTCTCCAAAGACAGATGTTTTCTGCTGTTACCATTTCTGCTGTTGAAAGTCGTGCTCCAAGCCTTGCATTTTGGCTAGAACTTTGTTGAGCCGATTTCAGAAGCCCTGGCAAAGGTCACACTCCCCATGTGAGGAGGTCGGCCTCACACCCTAGGAGCAGGCCTAGGAGAATAACCCTGTGTGCCACACATTGTGCTGGGAGGCTCATAGTCAGCATTGCTTATGCTGGATCATGCAGCGAATCAGCACAACACATCTGACAGTTGGAGGTCATTTTCCATTGCAGAGGCTCTTTCATAAAGGCAAACCTTTATTTTCTGTGAATTTCTATCGTTTGAATAGTAGTTGTGACAATGGTAGTGTCTCAGAGGTGACCTTCTAGGGTACTGTTGAACATATTTTCAGAGAGCATTGAAAGAAGAGAATCATAGAAGTCTTGTCATTAACAAAAAACTAAATCTCGAAAAAGATGTTTCTTATAAATAAGCAGAGCGGGGATGGAAATGATCTTGTGGAAAGAGAAATGGGTATTAATATACTATTTTGAAGTTTGCATCTCAACTCTACTGCTGCTGCGTGCACCTCACCTCTACTACTACTGCATGCCTCCACTGTGACCTTGGGTAATTCTGAGCTCGCTATTCTTTCCTTACCTGTCCTTAAAACACAGATACTGTTCTCTGAAAAGACAAGCATGGTTAGGAAAAAGCCATTAAACTTTATGAGATAGCCAGCTATGCTGTGGAGGAGTATCATAAAAAATGCCTTCAGTCTATAAAGTCTATAAATAAAAGATATATATGAGAGAAGATTATTCTAGAAGATCTATAACTCACACTTACACCTTAATGCTTTTATTTCTTCATTCTGAATTATTTAGAGAAAACAATTATGAAAATATCAAGCTTTTCCTTTTGGTATTATAAGAAATAAATTGATGGCTAGAGCTGCTACAGTCTTTAAAATTATTTAGCATTTTTATTGCCACACAAGGGAAGTTAATAGTATCTTTCAGAAATCATTTACACACTACTAATCAAGGAAAGTATCAAAAAAATGTTCTTTTGAATGTCCTTTTTACTACTGATCTTTTTACTAAATGAGTAGATATAATCATAAATCAGAAGAGAGATTTATGGTATGTAGCAGTTATCTGGTTATTTTATCTACGCAGAATTTCATGTTTTAAAGGATTCATTTGCAATTTAATAAGACATTCTAATCTGTTTCAGCAAATCACACTCTCCTGTCCAGCAATTCAGAAAATGTAACTATTGAACACCCAAGAACCCTACTTACAAAAAGCAAACATACAAGCAAAAAAATAAAAGCCCGGTGCTGTCCAACACTTTGCAATATACCAGATGTTCCAAGAGATAGATGTTCCAGTACAGTTACTCCTTATGGACTGGCCTTGCAGCTAGTAGCTTTTTGACAGAAAAATCATACATCTGGACCAACAATCCAGAAGAACTAAAAAGACATTTACATTCTAAGCATATGCCTGAAAGCCAACAGGTAAAATCACAAATCTGGGAAGGTGAACTGGAAGCCTTTTTACTGCCTTCCACAGATCCAAAATCACTTTCTATGCCTCTGTACACAAGAAAAAATAGCATGCCATATGACCATTACCTCTTCCCAGACCAGACAAGATATTTTGCATTTTGCTCCTATCTGAGAAAACAGAGAATTTAACTTCACATAGAAGATTCTCTCTCCCACCAAGTCCTTAGCATGACTTGGTGGCCATGCTGACTAGGATGAGGGATATATGCTCCACATTAATCACTCCAATCCCCTTTCCTGATCTGCTATGGGAATCTATTAGCTCATCTAGCATTTTTCTCCTTGTCCCATTATTTGCGATTTCCTTCCCGGGAAAACATATGTCTGGTGCAGGAGCAGAAACACAGTATGTGGCAATCAGGATATGATTTTTTTCTCCAGGATCTGGGAACTAAGACACATTTGCAGTCTGGGGAATCTTTTCAAAAACAGGAAATGTCATTAGGCCTATTTCACTTTTTATCTATAATTGATTCTATGCTCCTGAAAGTAGTTTAGTATTTTGCCATCACAAGAACATGCAGATAGTCTAATCACAGAATTTGCTCCTGCATATTGTGAAGATCTTAGAGTAGCTTTAGATAGTTCAACTGCAGCTGCTTTGGAATTCAACCAGTTGCTGAACTAAACAGCAAGTCAGCTTGTTCTTTCCCTTTTTCCTCCTTTTTCTCCCTTTTCCATTCTTCCTGAAGGATCAATACGCTTTTGGACAGAGAATATTTGCTAGGTCAAAATTTCCAATAAGTAGATCTTTTAGGCTCTACAGCCTTTCAGAGATCCTCTGCTTTTATAATAAAAAACAGCATTAAAATCTAATTTCTAAAATCTAATTAAAATTTTCACTTACATGATTAACACAAAGAGGGTGTACATCCTCTTCTTTCTCAGAAAGCACTATGAACAGACATGTAGTGAATACTCCTATTAGACTTATGTTATTGACAGTGGTTAAAAGGAAAAAGAAAGGAAGAGGTAGTATATTCAGTCTGTACATTCAGCAGTTATATCAATACTATTATATGAAGTATGGATGAATTGGGACTGTGAGAGGGAAAGCAGTATGCAGTGTCTGCTTTCCCCCAAAACTTGGCAGTCAATCAAATGAAAACCAAATTTTACCCTTTGCAACTAGATTATATCATCTACAGGCAAATGCAGTCTCTGCCACATAGAAACTGTCAAGAATTTGGGAGAGTAAATGCTTTTAGTCATAAAATGATGATTTCAGAAGATATATTCATAAAGATAAATCTTTCATGAAAATACTCAGTTTGGATTTTTGAATCTGAATCTCTTCATCCAAAGTAACTGTCATAAGAATGAACTATTTCTGGGAAGAAATTTGGCTTTTTTCCCTTGTTGGGAAAAAGCCTTGAAACATTTTTTTCCTCTTCTTTTTAATCCCTGAAAATTTTAATGGGATGGGAAAATTGTTTCCTGCCCGGCTGTCATGGTGAGTAGCTGGCAAATGATAGCAAGACTCGTAATACAAACAGCTGGATTCAATCACTGCACTTAGCAGCTCCGTGAAATGCAGTTGTGGATGCACCAGATACTAAAAGCACTGGTAAAGAGAGTTCTTCCAGACTCCAGGCCAGACATCTGGTACTATTGGAGTTATGAGACTATCAGGGAACATGGCACATCACACACCCAATTAACAGATAGATGAATTAATCATGCTGAAATTAACAGAGATGTGTAATAATCTGTGTACCACTGTCTTTAAAGATACATGTACACTCTCCTCCTGGGATATGGTACTTTACAAAAAAAGGAGCTATCGTGCCATTCTGAAAATACAAGTATATATTTCTCTGGTAAAGCTATTTTTAGAAAGAGCATTACCTAGCACTTTTACTTTTCTCTTGACTAATAGTACAGTTTATAGTGGAAAATCATTACACATAAAAGAAAATACAGTTTATTAAGAAATATGGACAAGTTCAACTTAGAAATATATCTTTCTTCCTTTCCATTCACTTTGCTTTCCAGAAGCCATTATTCTAGCACACTACTGAAGTTAATGGACAGGGTAAGTATTTTCACATCATTATGTAATAGAAGTGTACTTCCAAACTCATATTTTTTCCCCAATGGTGTTCAGACACACAATATTCCAGTTTTATTTTAGCTTAAGGATTATTTTAAGATTATTTAAGTAGGTAAGATCCAGCAAAAATATATTATTTTAAAATCAAAAAAGAAAAAAGAAAAAAAACACTTCTGTTAATTTGACCTGTAAGGCTGTGCACAGTAAAAAATGATGATTTTGACTATAAAAATAAGATAAAATAAGCAAATATTAATATCAAGATGTTCACACTGCTATAACACAGGTCCTCCTACAACTGTTTTACTTTTGCAGCTCCTCCTAAGTAAAGATGAGCAAATTACTATTCCTCTCTTCAGAACTGCACTTTCTGACACTGTGGAAGACCACAGAGTGATCCTAGTTATGTCTAATCATAATTACGGCAGAACAGAAACTGGGGACAATCTAGCATTGTGCACAGGATGCATTTCTGCAAGTCTGGAGAACTCCAAAACGACTTGCTGAACAGATTTATTAATGCAAGAAGAATTTTATAGAGTGGATTAACCATGGAAATATGGTTATACATTTATATAGGGTTACATCTAAAATACGGAAAATAAATATGCAAGGATAGGAATTTAAAAACCAATATAGCTATACTGACTAAACTTTTCAATTTAATGAGAATAAGCTTTTTAAGTAGGAGGAAATAATACAGTTTCCCATTTAATTAATCCAAGCCTGTGTAAAGAAGTCCAATGACAACTGCAGCTAAGATGCAGTAGCTTTTTCTTCTTCTTTTTTCTTTTCTTTTTTTTTTTTTTTTTTCCTGCAAGTGTTACACCAGAGAGCTTAAAGAGGCCTTCCAGTACATGCCATTGAAAAGGTCAGGAAATAATTTTTAAGTTAGGGAGATTTCTTTTAACTTCCTTATGTGAATGAATGTTAGGATAATTTAGAATTTCTCTTCTACACTTAGTTAAAATGCAAGGTATAAAGAACTAAAAATAGCTAACAAACATTTCAGTTCTTATTTGATGCTCATATGTGTAACACGATGAAATAAAATAATGCTTGAATTACAGCAATAGTAAGACTCTCTAGAGCTTGTAAAACTAAACAAAAGTAGAGTAAAATATAAACAGCAGGCAGTCATGGAGATCCTATTGAACTGACTTTCCTGTACAATTTACATTCTTCTCTAATCCTCATCATTGGTCTTACACTTTGCAAATAAATGCTATTTGAAGCATATTTTGTTTTTTTAGTCCTCCTTTGCCCCTCCTTTTGCTAGATAAATAGAAGTAGAAAAACAATCCAAAAAGGGAAACCAGGAAGATATATGCAAGAGATCTGGAGATACAGAATGAGCTCTTTTTGACAAGAAGATTGCTCATTACACACAAAAAACAGTTCGGATGAATAACGGAGGTAATTTCCTCACAAAGACAGTTAGGGTATTTTCCACATCTCACATGCATCTATCATATATTATTTAAGGAGAATGCTTTTTATCATATTTATGTGTGGGTAGTAACAAATCACATCTCACGTTTTGCATTCAACTCTTTAAACAGCTTTTCCATGTGGCTTTAGAGGCCTGAACTACATCACAGAAAATAATTAACCAATTCACTGCTCTCAAGAGAATGAGATGTCAAAAGTATATGCACATTATGCTGCCCTGGGAATGAAGTTAGCGAGTCCTCCCACTCTCCTAATTACTAGAAAATAGCCACTTAAGCCAGTTGTAAGCCTTCTGCAGAGAGAGATCTGATTACATACTGAGTACTAATTACTATAAATAACTCCAGGTGTTTATTCCTACTTAGAGGTATTTTGAATTAGTGTCTAGTCAGAACAGGAGCACTGTTTTCTGGATCTTAAGAAATATATGGAATTAACAGGATCCCACAGTTAGGTAGGAAGGTAATACCACTCAAATATACCACAGTTAAAAAGATGATAAACAATATAGGAAAAATGAAGAGAAATACAGTTTTTATAATCTGATATTAATGTATCTTTATTGGTACAAAGTGAAAATTAGTCCCTCTATCCTCAACATACTGGTGAATTTAGAAGAATTTACTTCTTAGATTATGGGAGCACTATACTTAATTTTTGCATACATAATTTTGAATATGTTTATTTAGAGAATCCACTACAAATGGTAATAGTTTATATCACCACACAATTCAGAAATACAATGCAATATTGAAATGTATTCCCATTTCCTATTTGGTAGAGTGTGACTCTTTAAAAGCCATATTTCAAAGCAAGTTGCAATTTTTTTTGTTTGTTTGTTTTGGTGTGTGTATATATATATATACATATATATATATATACAGTAATGTAGACAAATCAGTTAGAAAAAGAAGGAAAAAAGTTTTCTATGATTAGGAAATTAGGAAATTCGATGTAGATATTTAACATTCTTAACTTAGAATATTATCTATAATATTCTTTATTTTCCTGATTATATGCTGCTCCACTTGTGAGATTAGAATGTAAAATGCACTGAGAGGGCAGAAAAACATTGTAGAACAGCAAAGCATCACAATTATTGCTTCAATTTTACAGTAAATTACATGTGTTTATGTAATAAATCACTCTAAAAAAATAACTTACCAGTCCTGAAAATGGTGTTGGAATGTAAAACTAAGGGACACCTGTACATTTCTTAACCCCTTCCTGAATATTTAAATGTTTAACTATAACAACGGAAGTCTATCAACCTCTTTCAGTTTCTAATTATCTGCTATCTTAACTGAAGATTTTGATAAAATTAAAATAATTTCATACAGTTTAGGGCTTCAGAAAGATGCTTATTAGTATGAAGAAAGATTAATGCTATTGAACTACCTTCTTCTTAGTATTCTATTGAGTGCAACAGACGACATGCCTTTAGCAAGACAATTATAACTGCCCATTTAAAAAAAAATTGAAAAAAGAACAAAACTGTTCAACTGAACATGAAAGCCTGCTTGCCCTATTAAGCTCTGTTTTACAAATCACATTGCCTGTATGAGCAAAGACTTGTTAAAAATCTTATTGATAGCTGATATCTAAAGAACGTCTTGTCATAATCAAGACACCTTTTCTACATGTGCATACTTCTAACTGTTAAAATGAAACTGCAATCATGGGATCAGGCACTTCTAGATAGACAATAGTGAATATTGGTAGAGAGAGAGAAAAAAAAAGAAATAACGTAACATTCCCTCTTAATATTGTGAGAACATTCATCTGAGACACTATTCTAAAGTATCATACGACAACATGCAAACCAAACCAAAATCTGCAGATTCTTTGAAAAGAAAAAAAGCAATAATCAAGGATAGAAGCCAGGTCAAAATTGGATTTTCTAAGAAGTAAAAAGTTCTGTGGTCAAGACATAAGGGTTTGCAGGCAGGAAATCTGACTTTTATTCCCAAATCTTCCACAGATGCCTTGCCTCTCCCAAAAATGCTTTTTCAAAATTGTAAATTGAAGAAATAAATTTAAATAACAAATAAATAAATATTTTTAAATAGTGTTGTGCTAATCTAAATTCTTTGGTACTCTAAATTTCATTATGGATACTCATTTGAAAACCATGCCAAACAGTAGCAAGTTCACTGGAAGTAACGTCTTTCTATATTCTGAATGGCATTTGCACCCATTGGCCTCCCGTCATCAGCTTCTATATGTCTAGTAGATACTCAAACACACAGAGGTTAGGCATATGAAAATATTACATAAACAGCCCAGAATGCTAACAAGTATGAGGTGAAAACTGAGTTGCCAGAAAATTAAGGTTATCTATGAATGATATTTATTTTAAATTTTGAGCTAAATGCGTTAGCATGGCCTTGTCTGAAATCATGATCTGGACAAAATAGAAAATGCCTAATGCCAAATGTGATGCCAAGTGTTTTGTGTAGAACTACAGCTTCTAAAGTTTTCACACATCTGGTAGATGACCTCTTATTCATTTGATCTTAGAAATATTTTTATCTTAGAAATATTTTATCAGTCCTGGAAGTTATTAACTTTCATTTCTTGAGTCTTTTAAAAAATGAACTTTGCTAACAATCTAACTGAATCATTTGCAGTAAAGGATACCTAGTTTCTTCCTTTAATCTTCTGAATTTCCCTTCTCTCTTTCTTTTGGATGAGCTGAAAGTATAGTTTGGAAGATGAATTATTTTCAATGTTTCTATCATGCACTAAGAAGAGTTGCCAAAGAGAGAAACACAAAGGACTCTGTTCCTCTCCAGCTACTCAGCTGTCATGATAATAAGTTTAGGGTTACAAAGATAAGAAGTGTGTTTTACTGAAGAATAAAAGCAGTTTTCTAAGCTATTTAAGAAAGCAGTCTACATAGAATATATGAGCTTGGATTTCATCAAAATTAATTAATAAATATCCTCCATTTTAGAGATCAAATGAAAATGCCAGTACCTCCTCTACTAATTTGAAATATCTGTGAATAATCTTTGATTTTCAAGACTATATTTCAATGAGCTGTTCAGCCTCGTTGTAAGACAATTGCATAAATATAAGTAAAACACTGCTTATCTTAATATAAACAGAAAGAGTCTCTGATGCTATAGTTTATTAGACTTTGAAAATTAGGTAAATAAACATCTTTTGCTGTATGTTAAAGAGATGACATCTGGGCAAGATTCATAGGCCAAGAAAAAAAAGTTAAAAGCAAAAATTATGAAAAGTAGTCAATTTTCCTTAAAAAAAAAGAAATGTGTGCAGATAAAAGACTACTTAATAGAGTATTCATAGAAGTTATTTCTCTTTGTAAAAGAGAATAACTTGACATAATGCCAGAATTTTCAGTGGTGTCTTCTGTCACATGGACTGCTTTTATTTAATGTTCTTTCTATTGTGCACTGTTCTGAAATGAACTAATTAAATGGAGAATGCTAACAACTCCATAAAACTCTAGGCAAAAGGCTTTGGAGGAAAAGAAAGATTTTTTTCTCTGTAGCAGTCTATGGATAGTCGCTCTCACTGATTGTATCAGGTTGGTCTGAACCTGTTTGGCTAGCATGCTTGAGAGAATCAGACTTACTGAAACAGGAAACAGAAAAGTCCACCATTATACTGTCATTAAAATGAGTGATGGGAAAATATATGTCTGAGCCTGATCCTGATTTATATTTGCTATGATAACCATGTCCGTTTGACTGAAAGCTCTAAATCTGAACAAATGATTTCGCACATTCTACTTTTTGTTCAAAAATACTAAGGAAAAACAATGAAATTGTGCAAAAGTAGTTAGTCCTCAAATCTATTCACTCAAACATTTCTGCTGATAATTTCTGTTTATTAGTAGAAAACTGATGAACTCATATTAATGCATTATTGTGACTTGTATCTTATTGTTCAGGCAATAGTTTGGTAGATTGCCGTTCAGAAATTCCTTTTCTAGCCTAAGTATTTCCTTTCATCATGCAACTAGCTGCAGTTCTCAAAGACAGTAAGAGATCTATGACTACTTAACACTCACAATTTGAAAGGTTTAAAGATGATTTAAAGGGAATTTTTTTCTCTCTCCTTCTCCAGATTACATTATTCTCTAGGAGTATTTATTTCCTTTCTACTGTCAGTTAATAAATTGGGTCTTAAGAATGTCTGTAGAAAATATTCAGAAAAATGTATTCAAAAAGAGTAGAAGAAAATTTCATTTTAGAAACACTTTTGAAATAGTTAGGTTTGACTAAAGAAAGTTAGACTCTGCTCTTGCAAATCTACAGAAGGCATTTAGGACTGGGTAGTTTAAAGCATTCAACACATAGAAGCAGTTTGGCTGATCATGTAGAGTGATCTTATATTTTGTCAAGTGGTCACTATGGCAATTTAAAAGCAAGTAACATCACTACCTGCATGTATTTTATTTCTATTTTCCTTCTGCTTTTTCTAAAACAAAGACCTAAAAATATTTTTCATCATTTTAAGTACCTACTGCTTTCCCAGCTGTAACCACAGAGCAAAGCAACGTTAAGTGTTTCAACACAACTGTGCCAAGCAGAAGCAAGCACAGTTTCCTGTCACTGTAACAAATCAGTTAGATGGACAATTCTGATGCATCATAATGCAAATAAAAATGAAAAAAAAAAAGGAGTTGAAGGGTATCCAAAAATCTTCCATGACAATAAATGTTTTTCTTGCATTCCAGGTGGAATTTTGGGAGAGAATTTCACAGAAAGACCTGGCTATGCCTCCCACTGACAGTAACAAGATTTTTATTATAAAATTCTCTGAAACCAAAAAAAAAGAAGAAAAAAAGACCAAGATTTGTGCAAAATTAGTTAGGGTTGCAAGACATCTTGTCTGCAAATTCTAATGGTTGGATTTCAGGCTTCTACTTATCTGAAATGCCAGTGACTTTAGGAACATGTGTCTGCTAAATGGTATTGCTTTCCATTCCAAAGCACACAACAAATCATCACAGATGTTAAAAATTTCTAAAATTTCATGCAGTTCGTGCTCTTCTGAATTATTTCTTGTGGAAGATCTTAGACACATTATTTAATATTTCGGTCTTGCTCTGCAGGAAATACAGACATAAAATGAAAAAAAGATTTTTTTAACATCTGTGCCTCTCCTGGGGCTTTGTATATTATTTACTGAGCAAATAGATTTGTTTTCTCTTTGTAAATTAAACTCCAGTCGAGTTAAAGAATTGTCTCTTGTAATTATTTGGCATTTTTTCTTCCAGTGTTTAAAAATGTAACTCCTTTAGTTTAACTAGAATTCTGCTCCAAATGGACAGAAGCTCACTCCAGGTCATGAGAAGTAAATGGAAATGTTAACAGCAATTTCAGTGGCAGCTAGATGGAGTCTATGATATACACACTAATAGCTTTCTTAAAGTAGTGCCAAGGACAATGAATCATTTGTTTCAAAGAAGTCAGTTATTTTTATGTTATTAGTAACATGGCATTTTTTGAAAACATATACACACTAAGATATGGCCAGGAACCAGAGAAATGATAGCGTGATAATAAAGGCATCCGCGTGGGATCAATTCCTCTCCCTACCACAGACTGTCAGTATGAACTTCCTCCAGTCCAGAGCCACAGTCTATCAATCTAGATCACTTGTGTGAACTGCAAGGAAGGCCAGGGCTGTCACTGTAGTAGAGCTACAGTAATAAAATCACCTGAGCATCTGTCTACTAACCTTACAGGTTCCCTTGCTGTATTTGTGTGCTCTTTTGTGCTTTAAAAATAGTCAAGGCTTCAAGAGAGGCCTATCTCCAGAAGAGGAAAAAGCAGAACTTAATCCTTTTCAGTAGTACACTACACTATGGTAAACTGTGAGTAATGTAGTAAACTACTGGAATGATGGAAAACTCTTAATATGAATAATTCATGAATAATTTAAAATTCATTCATCTTTTCAAATTAGCATATACATGATAGCTGGACACTACTGCTGTTGGTTATGTAAGTTATCAGCAAAGAATACCACCTTAAATGGAAATAACGAGAAACATCAAAAAAATAAAAAAGAAAGAAACCTCAGCTTGATGCAGCATTTTCTATAACTGACACTATGTGCCAAATACCAGCCTTTCAGTAGATTATAGAGAACAGAAACATGAAAACCAACAAATTAAAATAGTTTAGATTAGAGGATTTTGTCTCTGAGGAAGGGTAATCTTCTAAGGCTGTTTCTTTTTTTCTTTCTTTCTTTCTTTCTTTGTTTGTTTGTTTGTATGTTTTTCATCTGTCTTACTCTTCCATCAGGGAAGCAAGCAGGAATCAATGAGATAACATATGCCTACTTAAGTGTAGAAAATGCTTACGTGTTTCTTTTGGCTTGTGCATAAAAAAAGTAGCTGACCCGCCACAACCAAAGCAGTCATAGGAAGAGCTCCAGCAGCACTTTCACACTCTACCAGAAGCAAATTGTCTGAATTACAAGAGTTGTTCGGTATTCCAGCTGTAAGGAAAAAGCAGGCAAAGCAGAATATCTTCACCTTATCTTGTAGGCAATAAGTAGCATATGCAATTTTCTTTGAGACCTGTATGGAATGTACAATAGTGCAAGCTTCTCCTTGTGAATCCAGCCCTTGAATTGCCATAAAACATCATTGTAGTTTAGACTTCTGTCATTTTCAGTAGAGTCAGAAGCATGCACGCAGTTCAGGTTTTATCAAAGAAAAAGATTCCAGGCTGAAAAATTTGAAGAAAAATGAAATGTCCTTATTTTTAATTATATATATTACTAGAACTTCACGAATCAGGATTCCCCAGAGAAGCAGCTTATAACTACTTGAGTGTCCTAAGGACATTTGCAGGTCTCTGCTCCTCTAAGTGTATAGAGATATACCCTAGTCTTCATCCTCTTAGAAGAAGATTTATGAAACTTGGATTTGGTTTTAGTCCTTTCTGATTTATTTCTGTAGACTTATTACTCCACCTTAGCTCACAGCTGTCACTTTCCAAAGCGTTTTTTATTCCTATGGGATCTTTAAAACCTAAAGATTTTTCTGCTTTGGATATGTATAGGAAGCTGAAATCTCGTCCCTCTTTATAACACTTTTTAAACAAGGTAGAGGCACCTGGTTTATAAAGTTTCAAAAGTTTATAAACAAATTATTTTAGAATTATCTTGTGTAGGGTACAAATTGTCAAATAGAAATAGGCATGCATGTATCAGTCAAATGTGTATTTTGAGTCTTGAGTCTTCACATACTTATGAGATTGATTAGTGCTCTGCTCCTCCTCTGGCTAGTTTTCAAATCACCTGCAAATTTCCCATTTCAACGGCTTGTCAGTGCATGCCCACTTGTTCAACAATCAGCAGAACAGGCTCTTGGGTCAGCAGCTAACAATGGTAACTTCTGTTTTTTTTGTAATTCCAGACCGCATCTTGCATTCCTAAAATACAATAGGGATTTTAGATACTCAAATCTTCTTACTTACACAAAGAAGAATAGAAAAGGAACACGCTGTCAGCATGTTTTTTCTCTGTTTTTGAACTCAGTGATTTGAATAATTTCAGGAAATTCTTCAAGCTGATGAGCTTAAAAAATAGGGGCTTGATTCTGCTCTTTCTTTTTACAGATAGTTTTAATGTAATGGAAATACTACTGATATTAAAATATCTTTTTATTTCTGGTTAACAGAAACCAGGGCTTTCTTGGAAGGTTGTTAGGTTTTACTAGCAATTTAACAGCTGGTCACTAAGGTTGATTTTTCATATATTTTGGTTTGTTTCCTAACTGCTCCTCAGAAACAAAAAGACACACACACACACACACATTCATTAAGCTCAGGCTCTCGTGCTGTCACTGCTGATGTCCCAGATAGGGAAGGGGTACTAGTCGGATCACCATCTGTGCTGGATGCTGGTTGAATCTGGTTGGAGAGGGCCAACAGGCTCCAAAGATATGACAAGGAATATGCAATGCTGCATGATCACAGTTCCCTGAGGAAATGGGCCTAAAAATATTCACCAATACCTTCAGATCCACTGAAGAACAAAAGAAAGAAAAGAGAAAAATGAGGTAGGGTCGAGGCCTTGCCCTGGCTTTGGCAAGCACAAAGCCTTGGATCTTCATTTTCATGGAGATGCAGTGAAGCATGGGGAATGTAACATGCATCAAATGAGTCTGAAGCAAATCCTAACAACAGCAACATCTCACTGGTACTTAGCAGTCTGATCTGGAATCTTCAGGTACTGCAGAAGCACCAATAGAGCTTTCTGCATAACATCCCTTTACATTCTTCTATTTCTTCTAGATAATGAGAAAAAAAACCTAGCAGATTCTCCCAAATGAAGGGAAAACTCTGTCAGTGTGGTAGAGCAAATAGATATCACATGCTACATTTTGGTTCCTTAGCATCTTTCACTTGGTACATTTTGATGCTAAATTGAATGCATACAGTAGAAATCTTTCTCCTCTGAAAATGTCACCATGAGTGATGACATAGCTGTAGAAGATAAATATCACAAAACACAATCAGGAGAGATGTAGGGAATATATGTTAACTTTGATGTAAGCCTTTCATAACATACATAAAAATAAATGATCTCAGAAGTTAATACCAGTCACTGAGCACATATATGTGAAATCAGAAGTACCATCAGTGAGTTATAGATCGGCATTTGAGTAGCAGAGCCTGTGTAATAGCATTGTATAAATCACATTTACATAATCCAGCTGTGCTTCTCTGCACATATCTCTGCAAAGCATCATTTCATTATCAAAGCTACTTCTCCCTGTGAATTGTAAATCTTGCAGGAGGGGCCTGCTGAGATGCAGGGCTGAATGCAACATGACTCCACCACACTAATTAGCAGGCAGGCAGGCTCAGTCTCAAAGAAAATGTCAATCTTTGTGATTAGAGAAATTGCTGCACTGGCATTTTCTTTATTAGCTAAAGAAAGCAACTTTGGAGTCATTCTTTTCTTTAAATGCCAAATTACAGCACACTTTCTGCTTCTAGTCATTTATTCTAGCTCATCCCTTTTTGTATTTGCTAGATCATTACCTACATATCCTCATTTTTTTCCTTTTTAAAAGAAAAAAATATAAAATAACTTTATAATAGGTATATAACTCTATAAAGATGTATAATTTAACACACCTCTTATCACAAATAATAGAATTAAGCATAGATAAACTAAGGCATAAAACAAATTAAGTTGTAAGGCAAATTAAGATATGAGACATTAAGCCACAAGACATTTTGGTAATCACATTACAACAAAAGCTTAGAAAAGGGAAGGAGAATAGAATGAGGTAGAGATTGGTTCACATATCAGGGAAAATGCAAGGTCTAGTTCGTAACAGACTAACCCATTACTATTACACATCCCGTGAGAGTTTTAGAAGGATAATGCTTTCTTGCAGTTCAGAGACTGAAAGCACACAGTTTTGAAACCACTAGCTTCCTTTTCTCCTATCTGAAGCATTTTCCATGAAAGTTTTGTTATTGAACATCTCCAAAAATGTAACTGCAAACTGAGGGTAAAAGGTGATGGTCCCTTCTTTTCCCAGGTTAGAGATAACCAAGACCAGGACAATGTTTTACTGGCATAGGTTGTTGTGTTTGGCCCACTTTGGGTAAGGTTTGGCCAATCTGGGTAAGGCAGAGGGCCATTGCTTAGCACTGGTGCAAATTATTTCAGATAAACTGAAAAGCTGTATCTAATTTTGACTGTAGACCTACAATAGATTCTTCTGTAGACTGTAGATTCTATGTGGGTCCACACAGAATGAAGTATGATTTCTGTTTCCCTTATCTTTACAGACTTCCACAGGAAAAGAAGCCAGGCATGTAGGTATGGAAGGAATTGAAGTAATGTCTCTTAGATCTAATGATTGAGAATTGAGGAAACACAAGTCACACTTTAAAGTACAGTTCTGTGATCTAGTGATTACATGGACTGAGAGGTGCTACAATCACCTGGAATTTTTAAAAACATATTTTGTTCAATTGGAAAAAGGATGAGCATCTTTGGGTATGTGCCTTTGATTTAGTGCCTTTTGCTTTGAGTAAAGATACTTGAAGACTGACTCAAATATTCTTGACAAGCTGGGAAAGGAGTTTGTTTTTCAGAAGATTTGCTCCACTCTTAAAGCCAACTTATTCTGCATCTGAAGTTTATTATTTTTATACCAAAATGGGAAGTCCAACCTACAACCTAGGGTTGTAACATTTTTATTGTTCAAATGCTGGATTTTAGGGCTTTATTCCACTCTAGGATTTATGTACTTTCTTCAACTGGTGTCTAACAGCAGATGCATATCTCTACGTGTCTTCTCTCCAAAATCCTATGCTGTATTTTCACTTCCCCTTTCAAATTTTTTTCCACTTTCAACCCCACATAGTTTTACATTTCTCCCACTATCCTCTCTTTCTTTGCTGTTTTTGTATGTTACTATCTCCTTCAGCTCTGAAACATTTGTTTGGTCAAATGACTTTTTATAACACATTTCACTTCACAGGAATAAGTGTAGATTAATTATTATTTCATATTTGACAATTAAATTGATTGCACACACAGAAAAGAATATTGGCCATAAAGACAGTTAGATAAAGTAGCAGTAATTCTCATTAGACAAGTGATAATTCATTCAAAATCTGCTTGACAAATACCCATCAGAACAAGAAAGCCTTGTAAATGATGTGCATGATAGCATCAGGATACCTCTGTTCTTATTCGGTTTCAGTCAGTCAGTCAGAAGTTTTGCCATGTCTGTCGATGCCCTTTTCCTCCCAAACACTCTAAGAATTAAGAGGTTATCCAATTCATGGGCAAAAGAAATTAGTATTTCCTTCTGTTCTAATTAAGTGGTATTGGCATGTCCTGAAGACTCCACTTGTCAAAACATGTATTACTTGTAGCAGTTTGCTATTAGTAATGATGTTAACAATGAGCTGTCAAATTAACTAAAAACAAGTGAATTAAGATTCCTTGTGATACAGACAGAAAGCCTGATGGGGATGTCAAAACTAACAGAATAGTTTCAACTTTGGTGGTCTTCCAGGATTATATAAGACATACTTTGAAAGGTCAGAAACAGTTAATCAGCTTAGCATAGAAGAGTCAACCAGAACCACCACTTCAAAAAAGGCTTTTTTAAACAATATAAATGTCTTGGGTTCTACAAAAATAGTTTGTAATAAAAGCTTCTTCTTAGAAAAAAAAGAGTTGTCTTTACTGCATTCTGACACATCGAGTTATAATCATACGTTCCTTGCTGCAGACCTGTCTCGGCATAAAAATACATCTGGAGTTTAGGTCTATGATTGGCTACACCCATTCACCACAACTTCATAGTAAGGGGTTTTTTAATGTTCTTAACTGAATAGAGGATTTTGATCAATAAAATATCTTCTGGATCCCATGGTTTTCTATAGGAATGAAGGAGCTCTCCAGTATACATTGCTACTCAAAGGAGAATAAAATCTCCAATAAGAAAAACATCCATTGGCAGCTCTAGGAACATACACACAAAGATGTGAACTTAAACACCTAATTGTTTCAAAAGCATAGAACCTAATCTCCTGACTTGAAGGAATGTTCTCTTTGTCCATCCGTTTTTCAAATACAGATATGTAACTGAAAAAAAATGCATTTGCATTAAAATTGATTTCAGTGAAAGGAGTTGCAGATTTTCTATGTAAATTTCTTGCCAAATCTGTAGATTTTAATGGAATATTTTGGTATGGACAAATTTCATTATAAAAGTATTAGTATGGCATGACCAGCCAGAAGCTGGCAGGATTATCCTATTATTATTAAATTATGAAATATAAATTCACCTACATTTTTAACACATAGTATATACAGAATCCCTGTAGAAGGACATACTCTTATACTCTATGGCCTTTATATAAGCACCCCTAACATTCTGGTCTTTGCTATCTTGGAAATGGCAGAAGGGCCTGAGTTTATATCTCAGACCCGTCTCTGGGTCACAAAAGGAGAATTCAAAAGAAAGAGGCTGAATTAGTTGCTAAGAGACTGCAGCTACTGAGCACATGCTGTTATCTAATGATATGCAATGAAGGGTTTCCAATGAGAGAATGTGTAATGTATCTCTACATACTAATAATGAGTGTCATTAACTTTGGGTAAAATATCATAATAATAACACAGGAGGCCCTTCATTGTAACTTAAAGCATGAAAATGGCTAACTAAATAAATACAATGTTTGAGGACAAAAATCCTGTAAATGCATTAATTCCCCAAATACTCATTAAGTGAGATAAGCGAACTTATCCATTACTAAGTCAGCTCTTTATTACTCATTAGTTGAAACAATCTTGTCTATGATCAGCAGCACAAACTTCCATACCGGTTTAGCATGCAGGAGAGAATTTACCAAAAGGTAAAAATAAAAAGCTTTACAGTTGCAACCCTGTTTACACCCTTAATTCTACCCATAACACTTAAAAGCTTTGTCCCACTCTCACAGGCACATTGGGAATGCTGTGCATAGGACAGGATGGCACTCCTTCTTCATCCCCTGTCTCCAGAATGTTTCTGAGACATGGATCCTTGAATATCTCTATTTCCCTCATCGTGCCCTATGCCTTCACCCCGCAATGTGTCAGGAGACCTGAAAATATTGCAGAGCGATGTTAATTAATGAGATATAACCTTATCAGTCATCCCAAACCAAGACCCTTCTACCTACCTACCACTGTCTGTGGAAGTTCACATATGGTGCTGGCACCAGTCACCTAAGTTTCACATGGCTACAATTAAGTAAAATGAATTCCATTCATACTATCCTAATGTAATTTTAACAACTGTGGTTATCCAGATCCTTACATGCATAGACACATACCCTTTTACTTATGCATACATGTAATTTCTGTACTTACAATAGAATGAAAAGTTAGGCAACTTGCGGAATAAAAAGTACACCAAATTTCCAACTTACTGTTATTCCTGCTTTTTTTTTGGCTTGCAAAGGCATAACAAAAAAGGTGACTTTATTGCTGTTTTCTACACTGCCTTTGCAAGAAATCTTTTCCTCGAGCTTCTCTGCAGCAAAACAGTGCCTTTCTGCAGAATAAAGTAGCCAGAGGGAGAGCAAAGCTCTTCCCTTGGCCATTAGCTGATGTGAACAACGACGACTCCCTGAAGCTGTGAATCTGATGAGTGTTATTTATCCACACAGCTACTTGCTTCTCAGTAATATTATTGAACTAATAAAGTGTAATTGTTTCTTTATAATTATTGTGGTGAGTCACATATCCATCTGTTGTGAATGTGCACTCTATTCCCATGCCAAATTCTGTAGGAAACTTTCAAAGAAACAAAATAATGTGAAATTCTTCTCTTAGTGCATGTCTTTAATTACTAATAAACCCCAGGATTTATAGACATAAACTTGAGAAAAGCTCTATGTGTTCACCCAAAGTAGATATTAGATGAGATTTCTTCCATTATTCTTCCTCCATAAATCTCTGAAGTCATTCATTTCAGTTATAAAATAGTATCTTGCAAAACTTTGAATGTTTGGAAACAGAAAAAGAAACACACAATTTCAAAATTCTTAAATTCTAATATAATTTTCTCTCACCTAAAGAGGCTAAATCGAGAAGGAAAAAAAAATATCAAATAGCCCCTCAAAATGTGTGGAAGCAATTCAGATAAGTGATTATAGTCAGGATAGAGAAGGAGTACAGAACTGCCGACATATTCTCTAGTCTAACAGCACACTCATAATGAAAAAGGCAATGAACCATGCATTTCATCTTTGAGAATATTCAATCAGAGAATTAAATTTCATTATGATTAGATGCTGCTTCTAAAAATCTACATCTGCCTTATATTCATAAAGGCATTAAATGATTTAATAAGTCAATAGTAGTTCCATCATAAACCTACAAATACTAATCAACAAAATCAGTGCATACACTTGTATTTCTGTTTGTGCATCCTAAACAGGACTATTAGTTTTTTTTCCTGTAACTATCTTTAGACATCTTTATTCATAACAAGTGGTACCGAGCTCTAAAATCACTTTCTGTAACAGCAGTAAGTATAGTCCCGATTGCACTGAAGTCACTCTAAAGCTTCTATTCACTTTTAAAAGATCCAGCTCTTTAACAGAGATATTGGCTATAATAAAATAAACTCAGTAATACAAGTACTGGAAAATCAAGGAGTACAAATATGGGAATTGGTCATAAAAATGAAGCTTCCTTTTCAGTTACAAGCAGTTGCAACTTTTTAAAAAAGCAAATCCTCACATGCGGCAAGCTCTATAAAGATGTATTTTACCACCTTAAGGAGCAGTTTCCAAATTATCTGTGTTGTGATAATATTTTTGTAGGACTAACAAAGATTATTTAATTTTATTATAAACAAAACTCACTTCTGTCCCAGTAGAAATAAATGCCTGACTTTAAAAACAGATTTCTTTTTTTTTTATGAGGAAAAGAGTTTTTTTAACTTTATTATAGTGATTGAAATTGTACAGGAGAAGGGCTACTTAAGTAATGTTGATCAAGCAAAACCCACCTCTGAGAGTTTGACACACTGTACAAAAGCACTTTATATACATAATAGGCATTCTTTGTAATGAGGGCCTATATTCCAAATAAGCAATTCAAATCTCTTCTGAGGAGGTTACAAATCCCTAAAAATGCTGCGCAAACTGACGCCGCTTTGATCATTCAGTGATGGATTGCATGTGAAAGGCTTTGCAATGAACCTGGGGGCCAACACCTGTTTCAAAGAAAAAGTTGAAGTTATTCAAAGTTTCTGGCTCTGGAAATTCAATTTCATAGCAGTTCTTTGAATTGTTGCCTTGAATTTTCATTTTCCACAATTTGAAACCAAAGAACACCTTTAATGCAATAATCCTGACATCTGAGAAAACGAATGGAGTGTACACAGGACCCTATTGAGCTCTGAGTTTATTACCAAAAAATGTGAACTTATATTCCCATAGCATAGAATGAAAGCATTTTTATGTCCTTTCATTAATTTATATAATCTCTCTTCATAACAAATGAAAATAGAAAATATATATTTTTGTTAACAATGAACTTTTATGTCCCAGAATTTTTACATCACTTGCTAAAGAGGATAAAATTGTGAGCAAATGAAATCTCTTTTCCTCTGCTGTCATATACCCTTTTCTTTTGCATAGGATACTTCTCTTTCAGAAGAAGTTTTTACACATATGGACATTTGGTACAGCCTAGTACTTTGGAAAAGACTCACAGACTACACACAAATATGTGCCTAAGCCAATTCATTTGACTTAATGATGACCTTATATACTTTAAAACACCAGCAGATCCATAGCTCTATCAATCTCCATATTCCCAATGGGAAAGGACATAAAAACCCAATAGATTGCACTGGTGGAAGGAGGAGCACTAAGAGGACCTCCATGAGAGCCGGTAAGCCTGGAAAGCTTTACCACGCACTTCCTGACATCTCCTCCCAGCTCCCTGATTACTTTCCAAAAGAAGCCTCTGACCTCCCTGTTTTACAGATACAGAGATTAGGACACAAAAAAAAACAACCTTTTTTGGCCCAGGCAGCTTATATTCCTGGACAGGTATGTTCTGCACAGAGCAAAGGAGATGAAACCTGCATCTCCAGCAGATGACAATATTGGTGCACACTCGGGATCCACAAGCAGCACATCCTGCAGTGTGGACAAGTGGCACAGCTCAGTGCACTTTCTTTGAACTCATGGTGCCAGTGAGTGAAGCAATACTGAAAAGCTAGCAAGTAAATGTTAATGCTTTGAAGCCTATTTCCTTAAAGAGAAAATTTATGAGCTACAACATCTGACCATAAGGTGAGCCAAGAAATTATTTCCCGCCCCTGGTGATGTCCATTAATTTACTGGTCTGGAGCAAACTAAGATGCTGCTTACTCTTACACTTTATTTTCCCAATCTTTAATTTCAATATTAAAATTGAAACTAATCATAATTCAAGGAGATATTGCAAGGATTACTGGATAACACATTCAAACAGGTGAAAATAATTGAAACAGAATGTGAAAGTTTTAAGTATTTATACGAGAAAGGCAAACATCAAGACACCTGAGAACAGTACCATTTAAAAAATCTCAGTGGCATAAACCACTAATCTTTAATGAACAAATAGTAGGGGAAAAAAAAACATGGACATACACTTACCATAACAATTACACTGAGGATCTCCCTGCTGTTACGGTCACAAAGAGCAAAGAGAAAAAGAAAAGATTTATTGTGATGCTGTTAGAGGGGCTAATTACTAATTCTATCTGATAGTTTGAAATGTTTTGGATGGTTGATTTTGTCCTATTACTAGAAACGGAGTCATCTGCCACTATGGAGTATGCAAATACTCAGTAGCAGATAGGGTATTTTAGATCAATTGCCAAATGAAAAGAGGATTTAGCTGAGCTGCTCATAATTTCAGGAATTCACAAGCAGATGGGACTTATGACTTATTACAATTTTAGCTAATCAAAACCCTTACAGAAATGTGTTGAAAATATTATAGAAAATTGAAAATTAGGAAAAAAATGAAAGAAAATTTACATGAAAACTTAAAATAAAAATTTTTGACAAGTGCTTTTCTACTTTGAATGTAAACTAGAATCTGATTTTGTCTAGAATAGAAATGGATGGAGTGATCAAATATCGGCCTAATCAACATGGTCAGGTCACACTCATATTTTAAAGAGTTATTGAATCACCTTGACTGAAAAAAATAAAGCATTTTATTCAAATTTATTATTTATGAAGGGACTTCAGCAGCCTGCCAGGGTCTTGGATTTAGGAAACAGACAGAACAGTGAAATTAATTTTCCTTTCAAGTGACCTGGTCTGGCCCCCCAGCACCTTGCTGCTAATATGCATGAGCCTCAGCTGAGGAGGAGCTTTTCGGGTCACTCGCTGTGATTTTGCATTGCACTTTTGGCCTTCTCCTGTGCTTGCCAGAGGCAATGACAGTGACACAAAACTAAGTACCTCACTGCCAGATTGCGCAGGACTGCCAAACTACAATCAGTTTATTAGTGTTGTCAATCATCTACTTTGATAGGAGCTGGAAGCCTACAATGAACAGCTGCTTTGTTTCTTGGCTTAATATGAGGCACCATGATGTCAGGGTTAATTTTTATCTCAGTGTTTTATACTATATGTTAAATACAAGTGAGTTTCCAGACTCATCAGCTAAAGTGCTTATAATCCTACATGCACTATGCTTAGGTGACTGCTTAGTTTCAGATGACTGCCAATTAAAACACAAATAGAAGAAGAGATGCAAAAAGAAGACCACACTGCCCGAAGGAAGGATATATTTTATACTTTATAAAATTTCTGCAGATACACTTATATTGAGACAGGGAAAGCTGTAAGGTTTAGACTTAAAGAGAAGAAATCAATCATTCTGCTTGCTCAAGGGAAAGAAGAGTTTAAGAAAATTAAAGTGGTATAGATGAAGACATCATCTTTCACTCCAGCCAACATAGGATTATAGGTAAAGAGAAAGAAATCATTAAGAAAAAGGGATTGGAGCAAGGGATAAGAAAGCCTTTTAACCATTGGAAAATGAAAAATGAAGGATAATTTATTGCTCATGACTGTAAACCAACAGAAAGAAAAATAATAATGTGACTCCACATGCAGGGGTACTGTTCTCACTTAACAAAGCTGTAATTTTGGTACAAATCATTTCTACATTAATTTGAACAGCAAAACTCTCTTACATGTACACTCTTAAGTTCAACTTGTACTACAAGGTCTTCAATTTGCTTAATTTGACCTAGAGTCAAGGTTACATTTTGCTCTAAGAACACATAATCTACCTTCATAGCTGGACTACTCATTTCTAAACACATGGAGAGGAAGTAAAAAAATATTTTCTATTGATTTTCATGGGCATATCAATAACATTATTCAAAGCACCATACATTTAGGTCTCAACCATACAGTGATACCTTTAATGTCTTTTCATCAAACACAGATTATACATATATATTTTATATATACATATGTATATTTAGAGAGAGTGTACAAGCATATAGCTGTTAATTATACTAGTAGGAATTCTATTGAACCTTATATGTAAATAAAATTAGAAAGTTATAAAGGTTAGAGAACACAAAACATGCCATATATCTGAACATAACAGAAAAGGAGCGAACTGCTTGAAATCCATACACAGCTAATTAACTTATATGACACACAAATGATTACAGATGTTTAAAAAATGTAACCTTTTCCCAGTTCATGTTTAGAATTCACACTGACAAAATTCCAGGTTTATGCACCATCTACTTTGAAAGAAGTTTCCAAAATGGTGAGGACAGATACAGCACTTATATATTCACATTATTTAATTAAATATTTTTTGGGCTAAAGTTATGAGAATAATCAAAAAATCAGTGCTTTGAAAGTATTATGAGGCTCTCTGGGAACACTTTCGAGCACATAGTTCCCCCAGGAGGACAGTATTTTCACTCTCCAGGAAGATACTACAACAGCAATTCTTCTTCATAATGTTATTATTTAAAATCTGAGCATTATGCATCTTTATCTTTCATGTGTCTTTTTCATTCTTTCACAAGCTACAATAGAATAGCAGAATCACAGCATGACTGAGGCTGGATATATCCTATGGAAGACATCAGAGATAATAAAAAAGATACTAAAACCCTCTTAGTAGTCTTATAATAGAGGACATAGTCCAGACATTTATAAGGAGGGATACACAAGATCCCCCTTCCTCTGCAAACAGTATTGTGACTGACACATTTTCTCCACCTACTGAGAAAAGCCTCAGGATGGGATAAAATGATGCTAATAGGAAGTCCCACATCTAACGTATGGATGTGGTAGGGCAGATAGAGGAGAAATAAAACAGAGTCCCAGGCTCTTTCATCCCAATCCAACGAGAAGAGCGGAAGAAGACAGTGGCCACATGAAGGAGCAAGAACGAGCACAGACACCAACAGAGCCTCTGTGAAGAAACTGATTCCAGCCCCCCAAATTCCGTGTCATCCAGAGTGCAAACATCCTTCCACATAGCACTGCTCGGCCTTTGCTTTGCTCTGCCAAATCCCAAAGCTGTTCTACATATGATGCCTGGGGATGTACAGCATGTCCTCACAAAAGGATGTAGTCTCTTCAGAAGGGTGGCTTCTGCAGTCAAGACAGCATGTATGCCCATTG
>JAUBOD010000966.1:79494-91075 GCA_032353885.1 Nothura maculosa
GCAAAGATGGGCCCTTCTGTGAGGTGTTCGGAGGCTGTAGGGCCACAAGACTATACTACTGAAGACCATCTTTTGCCTAAAACAAGAATAACTACAGTTCCCACTGAGCCCACTCAGGTTTATAGAAAAAAACTACTCAGGTTTATAGAAAAAAAACTTCTTATACAACTTTTCAAGTCTTATCGAGGTTATATCATATTTAATGAGTTTTGTTTGTGGGGGAAGGGAAGGGAAAGGAATTAATCACAATTAAATAGCTATTTTTAAATACAGCTGGTTATTCAATAAAGAGATGGAAAAAAAGAGTGCATACATTTTTAACAAATTAAACAAATTAAAATTGTATTTGTATTTAAAACCACTCAAGACTTAGAAAAAATCTCAAGAAAGCAATACAAATCTAAGTTAATCATGTAAATTAAAAAAATGCTGAAGTGCTGTATGACAGACCAAAAAGAAACACAAGCCATAAACATTTCTCTGTGGAAGAATCATTACAAATCCCTCTATAATTTAATTAAAATCATGCCAGGAAATTAATTTTGAGACAATTTTAAGCTTACGTTTAATTCTCTGATTGTTTTAGTATTTGAGGATTTAAAGTATAGCTCTATGGGGGAAAATAATGTGGCATTTCAAAAATAGGATAATTAATTCTTGAGTTTTAAAAGAGAATAATACTCTTGTGGCAGTTAGCAAAGTATTCTGTAAATTCTGTAAATAAAAAAAATAGTAAAATATATATCTATACTGGCAAATAAGGCAAATTTGTATTCCTGGATTAGGTATAGCATAAATTTATTGAAATTTTAAGGAGAAATATTTTTTCTTTTGAAGGGAATCTTAGTGTGCAACAATGGTATATTTATATCCTATATTTTTCTTGAATATTTAATTAAGTTCACATTTACACTCAAAAGCCAATTCAAAGCCAATTGCCAATATACATAAAAGATTTGTTTTGCTTGTTTTATTTCACATCTTTTTCTTGCAGAACTCTGAAAGTAAAAACTTCAATATATTTAACTCTTGGTTTTCTCTTATCTTTACATATGAGAAAACTGATTTACTATTAAAAAGTTCTTCATTAGCATGATTTAGCAACTGTCATTTTGAGGAAGAATTTATTTTTATGTAGAAAAAGATGTGTTTTATAAAAGTGTGATAGATAAGCATTACAGAAACATTGGTTTGGATAAAAAATCTATAGACTTTATAAATATTTAAGACCTAAAAATGGCAAAGCAGTTTGAGATCAACTACAAAAAATGGCAAGGCAGTTTGAGATAAACTAAAACCAAATGTACAAATACAACTACAATGTAACTGCGAATTTAGGAGCAAATCATATTATACTTGACTGAAATAGAACTCTGTCTTTTTTACATTAATAAAGGCATATATTCAATGATGCCAAAGAACTGTATGTTCCCATATGTCTTTATGCATTCATGTTTGTGTTGAAGTAGTATTTAAATAATTTAAACAGTTTATGAAGCTTCAACTTCTGTTTCCTCTAAGACTCATCCTCATATTATCTTCACCTTGTGATCAACATGGAGAATCTCAGGTAAACTCATCTGCCATCATGGTCCAATTATTTTATTTCCAGTGAAAAATGGGATGAAATCACTGGAAATATTAGTTTTACTTCTGACTTTTGACTTCTTTAGCATCTTTCCAAGTACAAAGAGCTCTTCCTTCTGAGCGATTTGGAGCAAGTAGCATCTCGTGGGAATGTGGTAGGTATATTATCCTTACGGGAGGACACAAAATAAGCAAAAGTTGACCTCAAATATCTCAGCATCAGCCTCAACTCACCTCCTTCCCCTTCTCTCTTCAGTAAAAGTATTAAAGGTCTTTGGCTCCTAGCCCTAAAGAATAAAGGAGCTGGGCTTGTTGGAGAGAGCTTCAATAGTCTAAGGAACAACTGAAAGAGGCTCTACCAAACATAATCCCTGCAATTTTCCTTCCTTGACCACCCCAGCCAAAATCAAATCACAAATTCCTAGTTTATGGAGAGCTACCTCACCACTGCTAGCAATAGTTAGTTTTAATATGTTAATATATTTATAAAGAGAATAGCCAGCTTGGATTTATAAAGAGAATAGCCAGCTTGGATGGATTATCTAGGCATCTGTGCAGACATATTTCTGTTTACCTGTCTGCTAACTAAGCCGGCCAAATATATTAAGTGATTTATCCTAGTTTATTCAGTAAACAAGGGCTATGCTTCCAATTAACATCCAAAGTGTTTCTTTCTACCACCTTCAGACCTGAATAGCAAAGTTTTCTTTCAAGAACAGAAAAGTTTAGAAACCAAGAAATCTATTTTAAGATGCTTCAAATTTCAGTGAGAAAACAAAGTCTATAAAGTACGAGAGTGCAAATTGTTAATAGTTAAATATCAGAAGAACCAAGAACAGAAATATTCAAGAAAAAAAAAGAAAGAGAGAGAGAAATTCATATTCTATTTTAGGAAAGATATACAAGACATACATTTAGATTCCCAGAAACAACTTCCATACAAAGGACCTAACTTAAGAAAGCCTTATTTTCAGCATGCCTCTAATCACTGCTGTGTATTAAAATGTTCAAATCGTTGCATAACTACACATTAATAAATGAGAAGTTAAAAAGTAAGAAAGTCCGTAAAGTTCTATCCACAAGGTTAAATGTTCTTTTAATACTATTGCAGTCATAAACAAAACATCCTCCAGCATTAAAGTTCACATCATTTAGACGTTCTTTCTTGATGTTTGCAGTGTGTTTATTAAACTCAAACCTTTTCATAAATGAATCACAGGCTCAAACTATTACTTCAATTCTTTTCCCAGTAAACAAGACATTAAAAAGCCAAACTCTTTTAAACATACCAGACTATAAAGTTCTCTTTTCATTCATTATCTCTTCTGCACCTGCTGTAAATACTTTTTAGCTTAATTGATGGTCTCTGAACAATCGTTGTTTATATTCACTTTGGAGTTGCTTCAGGGGGAAGATAATAGTTACTGTTTGTTTTCCTTCAGTATCCTGGCTGTCACTCAGAGCCAGGCTGAATGGAAATGGATTTTACACGGCAGGACTTTGGCGGGAACTCCTGCACCCACAGCAGCTCTTTGTTGCCTGCCTCTAGTTAACACTTCACACATTAACTGTACTTCTCCACCTACATCTTTTATATTTGAACGCCAGCATTTTTATTGCGCTCCAGTAAACCAAAGAGCTTTCAGGCAACAGGAACACACAGGGTAGTAAACCTTGGCCTCAGGTCAAGCATTCCCACAGTCACGTCTCTGGGGATATCATCCAGAGAATCACACCACTTCTCTTTGATTTCACAGATTGCAAGGCTGGTCCCCTAACTGACAGATCCCAGAGGAAAACCCCCAAAGAGCATGGAGCAGGACCTGGACCTTTACTCTCAGCTCTGGTATTAGGTAGTCCGCAGGGATCGGCGTCATCTCATCCTTCCTTGCCCAGGCTCTCTGTGTGGGCCATAAGGAAGAGAAAATATAACCCTAAGCTTTTAATATATCCCTTACTTTGACCTTGAATCTGAAAAAAATTCTCCAGGGTAAGAAAAATGAATGCTGTGCAGGTCGGTGACTCACACACTTCCACGAAGCGAGAGAGGACCTAGTTGGTGTTTTAATGGAGAGAATTTCTTTAACAAGGGAGACCAGCTAAAAAAAATGAAGAACAAACAAACAAACAAAAATCTGGGATACTTTTGTTTGTTGGGATATTTTGGGAGATATAGGATATTTTTAGACCACGTGACAAATAGGCAGACCTATTTTCTCAGGAGAAGCTGCATCAACTATTTCATGTTACATTTCTGTACACATATGACTTGGTAATTTTATTTCCATGATGAACTACACTTCTCCCTTCAACAACCAACACTACATATAAAATATTTACATTGATCTAAGAAGTGTGATTGTTGGGAAGACTCTGATTTCCAGGATCAAGTCATGGGTGAGGTAAGTTTTTTTGATCACTATGGAGTTTCAGTTTTTCAGCTGCACACTTTTCAACAGTATGCTTTCTAGCATTGTCAGAGGAGATCTACCAACAGACAGAGAATATGCCGCAGCTAATGTCAACATCCTGTCCTAAAGGAAAAACCATTTCTTAGTAACAGAGAGCAACGGGTGTGTGGGGTTCCTCAAAAGTCCCTCCTTCCTTGAATACCTATCAGCTTTACAGAGGGGTAAACAGAAGGCTGTGCCAACATACTGCCACCCTCCAGGACAAACTCATGTTTTTAAGAAAGCACATCGATAAAGGCATGAATATTGCCAAAAATATGTCTATATAACAAATGCTTTGTAATGAAGGCAAATAAAACCCAGAGAGCCTCTCTATAGGAATTGGGTTTTAATATTTCTCTTGTGAATGGAGTGAAAACATAAAGAAATAATGATTTAAACCATAAGTTTTTTCTTTTTTTTTCTTTTTCCTTTTTTTTTTTTCTTCTTTTTAAGATAAACATTCTTGACATGAAGGAATTGATACCTGATGAATTCCACTCCTTGATTTATCACATCTCACACACACATACACACAAAAATGTTTCTAATTGCAAATTGTTTGTTCTGCATTTACAGTACTATTGTAGCCCACCATGATTACAGCACCTGCAAAATCCAGTGCCTGGAGGAAAACTACTGTACTACCATCTCCTTTCTATTAATGGAGTAATTCAATACATTTACCTTCCTGAGCAGTCATTTTATCCAAGCCAAGCTCCACATTTCCTGCTGAAACACTATAAGAAATCTTTCTGTATTTTACTTGCTTAATATGGTGGATAAGTCTCTGGAGGAGAAAGAAAAGAAAGGGAGAAAAAGAGAAAAAACTAGGAGATACTGATTTTATGTCTTGTTAGAAATTTCAACACCATATCCTTTCTGTCATTTACTTCATTTTTCTTTTCTTGTTGCTTAAGGAATTAAAAACAGTTACTCCCATAACAGTTGGGAGTTAGTTTAATTACAGAGTTAACAATCAAATATTGTCAGTCTATTAATAGAGGATTTTCATATTGATTTATTAATGAATAAGTCAACTGCAAAATGTAAGGAAACGTAAGGCATCTCCAGTAACGATTACTATACATATATAGTAATAAAGATCAGAAAAAGAACAGGTTTTTTTCCTAAATAAGTATCAAATATAAAGAATAAAATCCTGTGTTTCAATGTATGTGCACTGCTTCTCTTTACACTCAGTGGAATGGAGGGCCAAGTCACACCTCTATTTAATCATTCTAAGATTTTATGCAAAAATAATTCAAAGCATATTTCTTCTCTACAACTCTACAAACTAAGAAAAAAATTATCAGTTTTATTTTTCAAGCTTTAGAAAATACCATTCATTTGGCAATGTTTTGAAAGAGAGCTCTCAATCCAACTAATATTGCAACTCCAAAACAAAATGCTTTCAGACTCTCTCTCCTTGTTGCCTTTGTTATGGTTTCATTGTAAAAAAGGCTAAAGACATATATGCCCACCCAGCAATAAATATTCCTTGTGGATCTGTGCTTCCAGATTTGTTCCATAAGAACTGCTACATTTAAGCCTTGGAACTGATCCCACTCTAGGGACCTAAATGTAGCCAAAATCAATCTATGTTCAAAAATCAACCAATAATAGGAAATAGGTGGGAAGGAAGGAGGGAAAAATAGAGAAAAAAACAATGTATTGGAAGTGGCTCATTTCTGAACCAACAGAGTTTTTTAGGGGACTATAACTGTTTTATTGAACAGGTAGTTCAATTAAAAAAAAAATTTACGCTACAGTAAAAAAAAAACAACTAACCCTCTAAAGGTGTTCTTTTCATTTTCAGGGATGGCCACCAACGTGAATATGAGTAGAAAACAACTGCTAATATTAAAGGAACTTTTAATATAATTGGACTTTACTTCTACAACCAGTTTGCTTCTCTTTCACTCCATTATGCACACAATTCACTCAAACCTGCACAGACATGTTTGCACACACTTCTGTAGAGAACATAAAGGAGTGAAATTCTGGATGAGCCAAAACAACTCTACTGCTAGAATCTTCTGAGGATGTTTAGCTCTACTCTGTAAACCATGATATAATTACAGTGTGCAAATCTAGGTTATATTTTGAAGGAAAAAGGCAGAAGAGGAGCATTTCCTAAGACATAAGAAATGCTGGTAGATCGTGCTTGGGGTTTTTTTTTCCAGTTCTTCTAGGTAAACTTTAACATTTTCTTGGCATTCAAAAGGGCTAAATCAGCTCAACAGCTCTGCAAAGTTCAGCTTGACTATGTCATTTCTCATGATTTTAAAGGGGATGTGAGTTCAAGTATCCTTGTAGAGCAGCAGTTCACATGATAAGGACCTTTAAGAGGGCTTTTCCTGAGAAAATATATAACAGCTTTAGTCACTATGAGAAAACTTTATAAAATACATGCCTGCACACTTGGGACATAACTGTGTGGCTTTGCAGCTACCACAAACCATTCACACCAAGAGTAAGGGCAGACTTTTACCAACACTAACAGTATGAAACACTCCAACTTTTTCCCTGCCAACCTCAGGACAAAATCCATATGTACTTATACTATTCACTTATGATGCAAATTAAGAAATAAAGATTAGTTTGAACTTGTGATTGTTACACTTCCCTGCCATATTCTTTGCATATGGAGGATGTCCCTCAGTCTTTGCTAGCTTCTCCAACAAGGAAGATTAAAGGAAACTAAGCCAAACTTCACTGAGAAGCAGCTATATTTGTAGGTCCACTGACGGATATCCCATTTCAAGTCTAAAATCTTGTATTAAATGGAGATTACCTTGAGTCATATTTCCTTGCTTGCTTATCATAGGAAAAGTGACCTTTGCCCATCTTTCTTTTCTTCAGAAGAAGATACTTGCCTGTTCATCTAGCCCCTTTTTAGCAACAGCTGAAGGATACCTGCCCATTGCCCTTCAGAGAATCTAACCAGATTCTCTGTTCACCCTGTGGTCAGGACCAATTGTTTCCTCCTCAGATGAGGCTCATCCTAACTGAATCCATCAAGGAAGATATACCACAGTCTATTTACCAGCACTGTAGAGGTGCTGAGGAACAGATACTTCACAGAGGGAGGTAGTCCTTGATTCCATAATATAAAAAAGGAGAGAATGATGAAGACACGGGTACTCTCTGCTAAAAAATTCAGGGCAGAAAAGTGAAGGAGACAAGGAAATAATGGGACTTCCACATCCTTGCAAGGAGCTGGAATAGAGCTGTCCTCTGATGGGATCATAGGAGTCACTACCTACAGCAGAATGTTTCTGAGGGAGGTTGGAATTGAGGTACTTCTTAGTATAGCAAGGAACAAATTTCCACATGGTATGACATCATGGATTTGGGAAGCTAGTCTATCACTAAAGAGGTGAGAAAAAAAGCTCTTGCCACACATTTGCCTTTTATAAATCATAAAATACATACTTCCAGAGATTACAGATACGTTGACCTAGTAGTGTTAAGTGCCCTTGCCAATCTTGCTTAAATGGCCAATAAATTACAAAGAAATTCTCAGAGTGCCAGAGAAGAGAAAGGTTACTTTTTAATTTGTTTCTTTGTTGGCACTCAAAATTTCTCTGTCCACCCATATATTCCTAGACTGCAGTGTGGGAGTCTTAACAGACTCCTAAAGAGGCAGGGAGCCAACTTGTAGTTATTTTAAAGAATGTATCAGTTGTCTAAAATTTTGCACCCTAGTACAGATCCTGTTTGTCTGAAAAGTATCCAGGCCATGTAAAAATGGCCTGCTGGACAGAGTCCAGAGCTTAACAGACTAAAAGCATACAACTTTACAACATTCCACTTCAAATCTTTCATGAAAATTCTGGTTAGCAAACTGTGCTAGGTAAAGAAGGGGAATGGCTTTTAACACTGTCAGAATATTTTGGGCCCAATCTCAGAAAAGCTGTAGGAAGAGCAAAGTATAAAAGTATCATCTGTAAAGCATTCCAGACTCCTCTCTTTCTGCGTCCTTGCAGTGAGACTTCATTCACTGTTACTCTTACAGGGAGGTATGACCAATATTTTCAGTTTATAGTGTGTAGGCTTCTTGCTATCTCTCTAAAATTCAGATGAAAATAATCATCTGGCTAGCTTCCATTACGGTCTGTTAAGCTGTCTTTCTGCTACATTTAGAATCAAATCCGAGGCTTCAGTCCCAAGAATATTCTTATATGTGTTTAATTTTACTGTCACAGGTAGCCCTACTAACTTACTTTAACACTTAGTGTGACTACACTGGGTAGTAAAGATGAGAAAGTGTGTCAGTACTTGGAGGTTCATGGAGTCACATCCCTGTTCTGGATCATGTGACCGAACACAGTTAAAGTTACCTGCCATAAGTTAGGTTCCTTCTACTTCTTTTTCCACAGTTCCCAATGGTTCAGTGGTAGTTCAGTGCTTTCTCAAAACTGTACACAAAATCTGCTGCTTGTTTATTAACAGCTTAGATTCCTTAAAACATCCAAACTCTGTGTGAAATGTGGAATTACTTTGTGATATCTAATCAGTTCTGAGGTAGAGTAAGTTCTGTAATGCCACTGCATTGGTAAGTGAATTCACTACAGGTAAATGTGTAGCTTATGCAGCTTTAGTGTAGGCTGCAGCCTTTGAATTCAGTGGAAGGTCACATATTAGGTTGTGTGAATACGCACAAAGTTAAAAAATACTGGCTTAGTTAGTTTTAGTTAGTTTTAAGGATCCTTTTATTCAACAAGCTGTAAGCTGTGGTTAGCCAAAGCTGAACTTTAACAAGTTAAAAGTGTTTTCACCAAATAATGATTAAGTTTCCAGGAAAGGCAGATCAAAGCCTAAACAAGTGCACTGCAGCAGCAAGAATGGTCAGGTTGATGCTAGAGGATAAAAGCTGATGAAGCTGAGGATTAGTCAGCCTTCTTTGAACGCAAGGTATTCTGAGCCATCTTGATGTCCTGCAATAAGCCCAATCATATCTAAGCAGTGTGTTGTAAGTGTGAAATGGGTAGCTCCTGTGCTTAATTGCCCCCAAAGTAAAAGTCATTTGAACTTGCTCCAGAAGCTGGCAGCATTGTATATGAAGCTGTCATCTACACACGTCTGACATAAACAAGATCTCTTCAATTCCCCTTACGAAGTAGTCACTGCAGAAGCAGAAACAGTTTTCTTACAGGACTATCCCTGCCTGCATTATCATGCTGTAATTCCAACAGGCTCTATCTTTTTTTCTTTTTCCCTTTTTATCTTTGTAACTTAGCATTGTGGAGATTTTTTGTTTTCTGTGGGCAGAGTTAGAATGAAGCAGAAAATAACTTTCCTTTTAGAAACACCTCATTGCAAATCTGTCAAATTAAAAGCAGTCCAAAACAGAAAAGGTGTCAGAAAGAATCACTCAATTCAGATTCTTAATATGTGCATGATATTCACCTAAGATGTGTGCGCTGAGCCCTACTGAAACAAGCAAACAAACAAATGACTAAATAGAAGAAAGAGAGATATAAAGAGAAATTCAGAGTTCAGGACAAACAGGTTGTGGTCACTTATTCCAGACATGATAGATTCGGGGTTATGATCCTATTCTGCCTACAACTTGAACTTCATTCTGAAAGAGCCTGGAATAAAGAACTTATAAACAAATTTATTTGTATTTGTGCAATAGACTTCTAGATTTCTCCTCTATCCCTCCCTCTTCATCAGGAACTGCTAAAACTGAGGGTTCTGTCTGTCATGAAAGTGTTTCTGAAACTAGACCAATCCTGCTAGAACGTCTTGTTTTGACTAGCTGTTATTTTCCAGTGAAAATAATTAATGAGAAAAAAAACCACTAACCAAAAATATCTAAAAATCTCATTTTGCTTTGCTAATTAAGTAGAATTAAGCTACTTTCAGAAGAGGACACTGAGTTTCATTCTCACCAGTCTTTCCAAGACTAGTCTTACTACATGAAGAGCTACTCAATAGATTTACAAAAGGTCCAGTAAGTGCAAATATGAGTATAAGTATTTTAAGCAAGCCATTGAGAGGCTCTTCATACAGGAACTGCAAAGCTGATGATGGCTTGCAATGCTACCACAGAATTAGAAAAAAAAAAAAAAGTGGTGAAGGATAGACCTGGGTCTGTCTCATAACTCAGATTATTGCTTTAACTAGCAGCACATTTGTTATTCCAATGTGCTATTTTGTGTGCTTTATACAGGAACTCCCTCATTATTTAAACTGGCACACATTTTTCCTGATTCTCCATTTAATGTGCATTTCTCAATAAAGAGATTTATAATCAAAAATTTTTCTAATAGCAGAAAGAGAGAAAGGAGCTCTTACACACCAAATGCTGTAAATTTTGCATATCCTGATTGTTCTGAGAAAGCACATTATGTCTTGAACAATTGTCAAAATACAAGTCAGAAATTAGAAATGGAAACTCCATTATGTCATCAAGTATGTACCTCCACTCTTTTCAGACTATTTTGTGAAGACTCTTTAAAGATTTTGTACAGTGCATTTTCCAAGAGATTTAGTACATACTGCTTTACCACTTCCCTTGGAAGACTAGTCCACATAAATGTTACTCATAAATTAAAAAGGAATTTATAACTGGATGCAGATCTCTTCCCAAAACTGTCACACACCATATATTAATTTTTGTATGTTGATCAGTGCAGTTTGAGTATTTCTGTAATACCCATTCAACATCCGTTGTTAAACATGTTGGAATGAAACACTGCAAACAATCCCTTTTCTTTATGTCTTTGAAATCTTTCCAGACACTTACATCTTTTATAGACACCATTTTGAACATTAGGCAGATAAACACTGCAACTGGAAAAAGCCATGCTATCCTGAAAAGGAACGCTATAACATGCTTCATTTTATTGTTTCAGTTTAATAATTTGCAACTCAGTTTTAGAGAAACATATATGGTGGAGAAGAAAGAGACATCCTGTCTTTTTGTGGGAAGCTATAACCATTTCTTTTGCAAGATGACTAAATATGAGTTTGTTGCACAGCAGTGAGTATTTTAAACATCTGAAAAGTCAGTGAGAGAGTATATTTAGGATTGCAATTGTTTGTTAGATTGGAAGTATATTCCAAGTACATTCATAGCTCTTATTTTAGGGAAGCAAAGGAATATGGTTAAGAATATATGATGTTCTAATCTTGAAATTTCCTATTATTTAAGTCTTGCTCTCTCTTAAGTGTGAAGTCATTAGACATTTTGGAGCTAGACCAGCAGCACAGATTATTGTGTCCAAAATGAAGTGTGGACTCTGAAAAAAAAAGCAGAAAAACAAACAAAAGAAACAAAAACACCTTTTAGAGAGTCGTAAAAGCCTCTTTCTACCTACAGTTTCACAGAAACTTTAGAGAAGTTTCCACAGTGCGATGGATTGAGAACTGGCTGGATGGCAGAGCTCAGAGGGTGGTCATAAATGGGGTCGAGTCCAGTTGGAGGCCTGTGGCCAGTGGTGTCCCACAGGAGTCAGTACTGGGCCCAGTGCTGTTTAATTTGTTCATCAACGACCTGGACGAAGCCACGGAGTGCACCCTGAGCAAGT
>JAUBOD010000966.1:91175-115255 GCA_032353885.1 Nothura maculosa
AAACCTGCCTGGATGCCGCCCTGTGCCACCTGCTCTAGGTGTGCCTGCTGGAGCGGGAAGGTTGGACTAGATGATCTTTAGAGGTCCCTTCCAACCTTGTAGATTCTGTGATTCTGTGAGAAGATAACTAAGTCAACATGATTAATAACAGATGCATAGTGATGAGCAAGTAAACTCTGTCTGTCTGAGAGGGTGAGAAAGGATCATGCCACATGTTCCCTCTCATTTTCACTGCTCTAAGTGATAAAACTGACTTCTTCAGGACCTGTTCTTTTTAAGACTTTGCCTAATTGCAAATCTAATTCCAGAGTAGTTCAAACAACTCAGAACCTTCCCTTAGTGTCAACTCCTCACATAAGCTCACAAAGTCCTGACTTCTACATCATCTTTCTCAGTGGTAAAGGCATCACAAGAGAGAACAATAAGGATTTTATAATCACATTTCAGATTTCCTGCAATCTTGTGTCCACAAAGATTTCTTTCTGGAGGATACTGAACAAAGACCAGAATACTCATAGCCCAGGAAACACCTACAATATACATCGTGCATTTCAAGAGCAAGCTACTTTATTGCATAGAAGGTAGACCAAACCAAAAGCTTCAGCTTTGGTGAAGGTAGACTTCAGCTAGGCTAGAGAAAAAATATTTCTGTTTCTGACTAGCTTTAGGTAACCCATCATCCTGTCTATTTTAGGTCTTGTTCTGAAGAACTAATTAACTATTAAAAGCATGGAACTGGAAGCTTAAAACCAGGCTCTATGCTCCTGGAAGTTAAACACTACAAAATCTAATCCATTACACAAAAATCTTTTTGCAGTCCAAACTTCAATGACTTCAGTGGGGAAATTATTGAGCCTCAGGTATCTCAAGTTTTTATTTGCTTCTGTTTAGCATACAGGTGACATTATCCAAATTTAGCAAAGTGAAAAGGTCCTCGAGAGACAAAAAAAAATGTTTATTGGTATCATTTGTATGCATTTCTGGAGAAGAGATTTGTTATATGTTTCACTAGATTTTTACTTTGACATATGTTTTCAGTATAAATAAACGAAAACCAATGATATGGTCCTAATCTAGAAGAATGGTTGAGCCTTGCTTAGAAGAACATCATCTTTCAAATAATTTTGAGCTTTAGACTTGGATTGTTGAAACACTTTAAAGAGGATTTGTCTCCAGGCAGAATGTTAAAAGCTATTTTTGAATAGACATATGGACATACAGTTGTCTACAATTACTATTTTCATAGCCTGGTTCAATTACACTTTTGCAAAATATTTTTAGATACAGAACTTTTAAACCCTAGAAATAAGACTGATGTTGTCTATGAATACAAAATACAATATGCTGTAATCTCACAAAATAGTAACTGAATTCGGATTGTCATTCAAAACAATTTGGATTGTTTTGTAGTTTGAATTGCCATTCAAACAATTATTTTACAACAGTTATACACTGTTTGCTTGAGATGACCTTCTGTCCCATAAAAAGGATTGGATTAATTCTGAGATCACTGTGAAAGACAGTAATTTTCAACAGTAATGAGCAGAACGTTATGGGGTTCCATCTGTGAGCTGCAGTCCACCATCACGATTCACATGGCCTTACTGTGGAAGCTGTGAATGTTACAGCAGCTCTCTCATCACTTTGACTCTACATCGCTTTGAAAAGCTGTTCTGAAAAACAGAAAACATTCCTGGCTGCAGCAGGAATGAGGAGAGTTTGTTCAGCCTCTGCCTGTTGTGCATCTACCCTGAACTCAAGGAAGACTTTGAACAGCAGGGTAGCAAAGCAGTCTGTTTTCCTAGCAGGTATGTTGTCATACCTTTGCTCCTTCCTTGCCAGAACAAAATAAACTACTCATGGGAAAATGAGTAGATAGACAGGTTTAAGGGGATGCTTGCAATATCAAAAAGATTTCTGCTAACACTCACAATTAAGTCAATCATCATTTGGGAATTTGGTTTACCCACTCTTACAAAATGACCTCAGATATGGTGACTCATTAAAATGAAGTTATGAAAGTTTGAAAGTTATCATGCTGGGGTAAATAAAACCACTTCCATTTTCTTGCTTATCTTTTTTCTGTCTCTAACTTGGGACCTGACTAATCAAATGCTCTGCCTCTTACTATGCTAGTAAGCTTAATGGTTATTACACAATGGCATACTTCGTTGATCCACTGTAATCATTGACTCAACACTCCTGCATAGCCATGGGAAATGTACAAATTTGTTGCTATAGAACATTAATAACACAGTCTGCACAACAAACAAAGTACTACACCCTTCTCTCCATGGACAAACTCATCATGTAGCTCTTAGACTTACCTTCTACTTAGGCACAGTGCTTGGAAGAGCAGTGTCCTCTCCTGCACTGACACAGGCTATTTTAATTCTCCCACATTTAGTTGCTGCAGCTATGTTCTTGCTTGCCTTACATTAACAGAGCTTGCCTTACATTGTTGTTCCTATTTTTTATTATTACATCAAAAATTTTTCATAATAAGAGGAAAAATGTACATACTTTGTACAATAAATCAGAGCAGTTACACATGTGTAACTATTCTCACTGAATTTTGCATGATGTTAGTAGGCTTTACATTCTTCATGTATTTGTTGCTACTAAATTACAATATTAAAATAAGAGTCTTGCTGGTCTTGAGACCAATAACCAGGTACAAGTTAAAAGCAGAGTAACTAGCGTTCCTGAATTCTCAAGCAATTAGTCTGTGATGTTAGAAGGAGCAAAGTGGACCCTGCAGCACTACCCTTGGCTATTTCATAAGTTGCAAGCAATTCCGGTCTGAAGTTGAACCTGTTCTTTTCCAAGAATAAGGGCCAAAGGTTCAGCACAGAGTCCTGCTTCACTGAGCTACTAGCACCTAACTGGAACAGGAGTTGAGGGTACAAGGCTGGAGATAAAGGACAGATACAGTCCCAGTTCGGGCACTGCTATGGAGTTGGGGTATGGCCATAGGACACACGCTGTGGGAATAGGAAAACATTCCCAGATTCAATGCCAGAAGTCTGAAGGAAGGAAGGAATAAGAGAAATGTAGGTCTGGAATGGTCTTTGTGGGGTCATGTATCTAATCCATTCCCCCGTTCCCAGGGAGGATCAAGTATACTTACACTATTCACAACAGATGTTTGCTTAACCTATTAAAAATCTCCGAAGACAGGGATCTGACAATCACTTTGGGTAATCCATGTTATGCTTAAATAGCATTGTAGCTGTTAAGCTTTTCCTAAAGTCCAAGCTGGATCACTATTATTGCAAATTGCCTCTTGTTCTGCAAGTGGAGATGATGAACAATCAATTACTGTCATGTTTGTAACTGCTTTTCTGTATTAGAGCACTATTTTCTTCCCCAAATCATGATTTGCCAAATTCAGTTTGCACAGGTAGCACCTTGGTAGTCAGATCAGAGTATTGCCTGGTTGCAGCCCTGGTGCCCAGCACCAGTCTCATTGGTCCCCATGCATGGACTTCTAGTTTCACCTTTTGCTCTCACACCAACGCAGATGTGACCTCACATGGAGACATGTGTAGGTACAGTAGGGAGATCTCAGCCCCTTTGTGGGTCCTCCAGGTCAAGGCAACTGGACACACTTTTATTTTAGAAGAGTCCTTGTTCTGTATGCTCTGGGAACTCGTGTTTTAAATAAAACATGCACATTTCATACAACGTGTGTCATGTTTCCATGTCATTTTGTTTGCTTTCTATTAGAGTCTCTCCAGTTTGCATGCTTATTTTCTAAAGCACCACGTATCAAACTGAATGAAGAATTCAGGCAGGAGTCTTATTATGGTGGAACAGGGTGAAATAATTATCTCTCATTCTCTTGTATATAATACTTTCAGTGATGAGTCCCAGAATGATTTTTTCACACTTCAACATTCTGTCATGTTGGTGACTCACATTCAATTCCCAAATCGCAACAGCCCCCCAGGTATTGCTGCTAACTGAGTTATTTTCCACTTTGTGTCAATAAACTATAATTTCCTTCCTGACTGAAGTGATTTGTGATTCTTTTTATTCACTTTTATCTTAGTTTGTGACCAGCTTTCCAGTTAGTCAAATAACTAACTTTTGAATTTAAATCTGTTCACAAAATAAATCTCTCTCTCTCTTCGCCTAGATGAGGTAATGGAAATCTTACAGCTTAAACTACCTCCATTGACTAAATTCCTGATTTTCTGGATTTTTTAAAAATCTTTTTAAAAATTTTGTATTTTAGTAGATTACAGAAAATCTTCAAAACTCAAAAGTTTGAAATGTAACAGGATCATTCAGCTGATGGTTCTACTCAGTCATAATCTTCCACATTCTCCTATTATGTTTTGTTTCTTTCACTCCATGTAACATAGACAAAATGTTCATATTCAATTCTTAAGAGAATAGAAATACAAGAACTAAAATATTCAACATGTGTAAGTAGTATATTATGTTTACTTCTAATATTAAAATGCAAGCTAACATCCATAGGTCACTTCAGTGACATAATTTTTGTTAATTTGAACCAAACAACTCTGCTGTGCATTTTAGAAATGTGAAACATCATGCAATATTAGAATAGAATTGCAACATCAAGTGTCTAAACTGTTAACCTATCTAAAAGGTATTACATGAAATTTATGGAGATCAGTAGACAAACTTATTTCATGGTCCAGGTAAGCTTTGCACTTAAGAGAGCACTGATGGTTATATTCAGTAGTATCAAAATGCATTTGGTTTTTAATATAAATGTTTGTTCTGTTTCATAATGTGAATACAGTGAGACTCTAGAACAATACATGGATTTTGCTGTTCTGTTTTCTACCGTCAGATTCATTTCTCTACTCCTTTCACTGATAGTGGATATATGAATCAGTTTCCCTGCATTTTTCTCTTCTGTACTGACAATTACATGACTCTCCTCAAACAGTTAAAAACAAAACACTAAATATGAAATACCAGTAACTCTACAAAGTTTTCAACTTTTTGATCTCTATATGTCAAATATGTCATCCTGTAGGATATACATTTTACTGACATATTTTAAGGTTTATTTGGTAAACGAAATCTACATGCCAGTTGAGTCCCGTGATTTACATCATGTAAAAACAGAACATCTTAAGCAACACATGTGCAATAAAAGCAAACAGATGTTTGCAGTCTAAACCGCGCACTAATGGTGGTGGTATGGCAATGTATCAAAGGCAAAATGCAATGTATCTAGAATTGCTCACTAGAGTGTTAAGCACAGCTGCACAACTCTGAAACAATCACCAATAGGATATCCCAAGCCACTTTGTGGCCTATTGCCATGCTTAAGGTAAGAATTCGTAATTAACTGCTAATACTTAAACTCCTCCGCTAAAATGGTGTGGAATTTCTCATGAAAGAGACAAAAAAAATAAAAAAGCATATGCAACTGTGTAGTAAATGAGTTGCTCATTTTGCCATGCCAACCTAGCAGGAACATTGTCGTTTCATACAGAAAGAAATTAAGTATGCCCCAAAAAGCCACCTTAGGAGGCCTGATCTGCGGTTTTATGTGGAATTTTCCAGGCTAGGCAGCTACAAAACAGCAAGGTTAGAAATTCAGCAGCAGGAGCACATGCATCACTGGAAAAGCACGGTGAACAAGTTATGACATTTATGGACTGATACGCTCTATGCTGCATAATCTAGCATGTTGCAAACGCTGGTGTTCTCAGCCTGTTGGAATGAGTGGAGCTATGCACTAGGTGTCAAAAATGACATTTAATTCCTAACCTTGAATATAGAGTTCACTAAATGCTAAGTGAAGCTAAAATTACATGGAACGTCATATAATCATATCTAACAAACAAGCTAATTTTTCCCCTGCCATCTCACTAAATCTCACATCCACAGGACCAATACTACCACTACTGTTGAGTGAAAACACCAGTGCAAACACAGTGAAAAAAATTGAAGTCTAAAATCTACTCTTCAAAGGACTACTGAAAAAAAATTAAGATGATTTTTTTTTATAGAAAAATCTATAAATGTTAGCTGATTTACCTATAAGCAAATAAAAAATATCAACCGAAAACAATAAGAAACATACGCTCTGTCTCCCTGCACTCTGCCAAAAAATAGCACAGTGTTTGGGCACATCTGAATTTGAACATGTGCTAAAATTACAGGTATAGATGTGCTGGGAAAATTGCCTCTGTGTATATTAAAAGTTTCATCCTCAAGTATATTCTTAAATATCTTGCTGAATATATAGGTTTAACATTAAATTAATAAAAAATTGAACCACATGAAACATGTAAAAAACTGTTTAGGCATTCCTTTAATTACTTCTTATAGCACCAAAATTAGCTTTAGTATTTTTAATGGGGAAAAAAAGGCACAAACACATATTTTATGGAAATATTTTCTAAGAAGCTAGTAGACTGTGATTTTAAAAAAAAATTGCTATCTTCAAACCTTTCCAGATGAATCTCAAAACTGTTATGTATTCCAAAACTCTTTCTGATAAGTAGTTCTGAAATATAACTCGGAAGTAACAGGAAAACAAATTAATCCAAATGATAAGCCTACATAAAGCAGATTGCTTGAGAGCTATCACAGGACTAGAGAATTCCTTAATCTTCAGCCCAGTAGTTTTCTGAACTTTCTGCCTGGATGAACCGTCCGGAATGCATGATAAAACTGCAGTTTCACATCTTTCTCACATAAAAGCATCATGCTTTGTTTCTCAAACTTTTTTAATTAAGGGGCTTGCATTTCTTCCTCCTCTAAGCAATTTACATTGGTGAAAGAATATAAAACTTTTGTAGACTTCATTTTTTAATCCAGAACATACTTTATTTTTCTTTGGTCTGGTGCACTGTCTTTTTCTCTTCCTCCTTCCTCTGCTTTACACTCACTAGAATTTTTCCTCTTTCCATTGCAGCATTCTTAAGCACATACACTTTCAGAAGCTGGTGATACAACACTAGGATAAAGGTTGTTAGCAAGGGATACGATGCCTCCCTTTTAGGCCGCGGGTATATATTGACCATGACAACTCCATCCTCAAGCACTGTCACTGAGCAGCAGCGAGGCACTGTGGAATGATGAGAGCAGCTGGATCAGAAAACACAGGTCAGATTTGGAATGGCAATTTTAGCTTGAAACTCAACTATACTTACCCAAGCATGGAAAAAGAGTAAGACAGAAATAAATATAATTTAATAATATTTAGAAGAACAAAACAAAAAAACATTTTGTGTATCACAATTTCTGGACAGCACCACCATATGTCAGGCAAATAGATTAAAATGCCCTTCCCATACTTCCTTGTTACACTTATTCAATTAACAAGATTTAACCTCATGCAATGCAATGTGAACTGCCAAAGAGCAGCTCTCACCAGGCTTTGGGCACGCATCTCTCTCTTGCCATATTCAAAGAGCCCTTGCTTACAGCTTGCAACTGCTCATGACAATTTTCAATTAGGCACATGCTTCAGGGGGAAAAAAGGAATTTACTGAGGTCACTTAAGGGCAATGAAATCACACATGCCATATAAAATGCTTACGCTAGAAAATGATAGCATAATGGCATGGCAAAGCCTTTAATAAAACTGTAAAGGCACCGTGTAACCAGTACAGCACATTCATTTGTTATTTCAAAGTCTCTAGTTACTCTTTTGAAAGAGTTTTCAAAAAATTACTATTAAACAAGTGTTAAGAGATATTGGCAAGGATCGAGTGGAAGGAAGGAGAAAAGCCCAACTGTCTCTTGCCAATGTGTGTGAGTACTCAGCCTCAAATTACAAGAAAAATTGGAAAGGAAAATAAATGTTTAAGGTGATAGTTCTGTTTAACTCAAGCAAACAATCAAAATTTTCTGTTTGTATGCAACTATATATGAAGAACTTTTAAGATTTTGGAAAAATTTATATTGAGAGAGGGAAACCATGAGGTGTACTTTCACTTCTATATAAAAAAACCCATACATACAGCACTGTAAAAATGAGTACATTCAACCCACAAATCCACAAATGAATGATAGTTCACCTAAGTTTATCCTATTGGTAATGGGGTAATGGAGAATCAAAAACTAATTTTGTCATGAGTAATCAGAGCCTTATGACACCTATAAATAATTGGAGCTCTGCAGCCCTGAGCTCCTCAAGCAAAAATTTCTATTCAGTCACTCATTAAAATTCAAACTGTCAAATCCAAGTAGTTCTGTTTCACCTCAATACTGTCTCAGGTACACAAATAGATAGGACTGTAAGTACATGCACAGGTTTACTAGGCTTAGCCCCTTTGACAAAATTCAGCCAAGATGTGTCTTCTAGTCTTATGTCTTGAAAAAGGAAGCTTTTGCTTTTTGTCATCTAAGCCAACTGAACCTTGCACATGTCCATCACTGTAAAACCATGTCAAGGCAGATGCATTCCCATCAAGGGAGTGTGCGAGTGTGGTACATGGTAGAGCAGGGTACAAGGCTCACATTGCAGCTGAAAGGGGAAAGACTCTAGGGGCACCAAAGCCCTTGGTGCCCCTAGATGAGACACAGTCACAAATTTGCCTTGGGGAGGCACGATTAGTGACATCCTCATGCGGCCACGCAGATTTTGGCCAGAGGAAGGCCTAGAGCTCAGGAAAGAGAAAATTCATATCAGCTCAGCATATACTGTGAAGAGTGTAAATTCAGTTTTCATCACACTTTGTACAGAAAAGCTAGAAGAACAATTATGTTTACAATGGGCCAGTCATTAAACATTAAGGCAGTACCAGGCTACAGATAAGTAGATACAAAAGCATGTTTCTCTGGTGTTTTCTCCTACTCTTTAAATCCATGACTTAATTGTGGACACTCCCGCTCTAAAAAAACATAGTGAAAAAAACCCCTCCAAACCAACGTTTTCATCTGTGTAAGTGTTACATGAGAAATACAGACCCACCAGGATGAGATAAAAAACAAGGGAAATTTGTACTTCCTGATTCTGGTCCACCAGTCCTAGGTTCTTTGCTGTAGTGATGTCCACCAGGACCAAATATGTTTGAAAGCCATTGGCTTCAGCAGTGGAGCACTTATTTGGCAATGTTCACACTACTGTAAAATTCTCTACTGAAACTAGTGTGGATCTTCCATATAATTCCCACTAGAACCTCTGTAAGCATTGGAAGTCAGGAGTTTAGAAACGTCTTATGCATAAATGAACAAGAATCTATACTAACAGAAACATTGTGTTAATAAGTAATTCACAAACTTCCTTATTCTGAATGAATTTTAATCATTTGAAATACATATATGGAAGAGGGTTTACGGTAATAAGATTCTTCTAAAATTTTAAACTCTCAGGAGTATGAATGTATGTTACATGCAGCTACAACTTTGATTAGGGCATTCCTATGGACACATAAATATGACTAACAACAGCGATTTCTGAAAAATAGTCATAAGCCTTTCAGTTTCTGTGACTGAGTAACAAAATCATTCTGAAAATAAACTCCACCTGTTTCTGAGCAGTTCCCAGCGCTTCATTTATTTTTCTTAGAATGTACTCTCCAGAGAAATCAGCTAAAAGTATCTTTTCATTCCTATCTTTGATATTGTCATAGCATAAAACTTGAATGAACTTCCAGTTAACAAGCTGATGCTTGCTAATTGTGCACAGCAGTGTTCTTCAAATCAGAGAGCCGTTTGAAATTTGTTATAATATTTTGCATAATATCCTAACCAAAATCATTCTCAGAATTTCATTCTCTCTCTGTCTTGCTTTCTCTGTCTCTCTAAGGATTTAGCCAGTGCCTCTACAAAAGATTGTCAGGATATGCAAATATTTCCAAAGAAACACACATCCTTGTTTTGAACTTGGGTAAACCCCATGGCAGAACAAGTTTTGCTCACACTTCCTAGAACAATACCTGCACTTTATTTAACTCACTGTAATATCCCTGTTACTGCAGGAACTGCTGTATTTCAGTGATCCTTTTCCACACAGGCTGAGCTGCACTCACACACAGAGATTAAAAAAAAAAATAAAAAGCACATTTTGTGCTACAAATATCACAGACTTCCTCTCCGGACACAACACTTTCAGATCGTAACATTCTGCGTTCGCAGAGATTCAGACTAATCAACACATCTAGCCTTATTTCCAGTCTCAACTCACATCTGTGTTCCATCAGAGATAAGAAAGTTTGATAATCTCTCTAGTAAAAGAAGGTGTATCCAAATTAGAAGCACATGGATCACCAGATAAGCTAAAGTAATTGTCCACACACATGTTGCCGTGCATAAGAGACTCACTTTTGCTTTGCAGCCTTTATAAAACACATAAGCCATTTACTGAGGGCACAGCAGTTGCAAGAGCGAGTCTTACAAGCAGCACTCTGAGCCTCTTTGCTGTCGAGCACCGCAGCCTTCTGCTGCATGGATCCCAGCGACCTACCTGCGTCTCCATTTTTTCCCCCATTGACAGTTTTCCTTCTTTTCCTGAAGTTGAGCACAGGGAGGTGGTGGCGGCGTAGTCCTTCCCAAGGAGGCAGGACGCTGCTGGGTGCGCGCTGCTGCTCCGGGGCTGTGGCGAGTTGGAGTGAGCAGCGAGCGAGCTCTGTCCAGCCTCCGCGCGCTCCCGCTCGCTGGGGTGTGGGCTCGCTCCTCTTGCAGCACACCCGGCGGCCCTCATTTAGGTCTAACAGGTTTCCTTATATAGGTAAACATAAATGGCATTCCTGAAGAAGGAGGCTAACCCGGGAGAAGCTTAGCTCTGTTAACTCCACATATACCAAACTAGTCTGAGCTCACGCTGCTTGTGAACGCAGCCCTGTGAGGCTCCTGCAGAAGGGAAAAAGCAGCTTTGCTACAGCACAGCTTTGCACCTATGAACTGTGCTGTTGCTTAGTGGTAGCATAATATCAAGGAGTACATTAGTATTATATTAAATAGTTGATGTTTTTTACAATAAGATTAGAATACCTTCCTTATCTGATATTTGAATGTAAGATCAATGACATGTGATGACAAAGTTATGCACATGTGCATCTTCTGGCAGTGTTAAAATCATCATTCAAATGTAAAGATCACTGTGTGCTAAATGAAAGATTATGAAACTAAGATTGCAATATTGATATCAAGAGAAGTCAGCAATATAAGAAAAGCTTGTTTTACTCTTTCTCCAGTTCCTTCCTTATACTTTGTAATAGCTAAGCTTTTGGTGATAGACCTGTCTTTGTCAGGCAAGTGTGATTATGATATATTAACAGACACACCCTTATCTAAATAGCAATATATAGAGTGCCTACGTAGAACATACTCCTATGGGAGCTGATACATATGCATCATACTCAGCAGAGTAATGTTGCTTATATTTAACTTGCCTTTAATACCTCTTTTCTGCTTTTATTGACTTAATCACTTCCTTGAGTACAATATACATGTCTGGGGAATGGGCAACTGATTACATTTGTATGCTCTCTTTTATTCAGTCAAGACTTACCTGTTCTTGCAGATTCCCTTCTACAAGTTACCACACTATCAATATGCAGAGAAGATACCAAAACCTATTAAGAAGGGAGAGAAAAAGAAGAAAATAATACGGAAATGAGAAAGGTTAGAAGATTTGATCCCATAATTGGAGGAGGATTAAAAACAAACAAAACCAAAACAACCCACATACACCAAAGTCTGTAACACAGGAACATTTCCCTTTATTTGTTCCTCTCCTTTCCTGACCTTCCTTTTTTCCCCCTGAGATGTATTGCCTCTAAACACAGATAGGAGAGAGATATAAATTCTGCTTCCTGAACACCTATGAAAGGTTGGAAAGAGTAGCACCCAAAAGCAGAGACTTATCACTCTCCAGTGGAGTTCAGCTTTTTTTATCTCCATGGAATATGTGACTGAAAGATCATCAAATAATATACGGTGCAGAAAAGCTGTTCCTAATGGCCATTCCTAATGGCTGCAATACTTCTTAAGTTATAATTTTCCTCTTCCCCTGAGGCATAAACATTCAACCTCATGATACTGCAAGAGCTTGGCTTATAAGTGGAGAAGAATGAAAAATGCCGCCAATAAAAGTTGTAAGACACTCAATAAATATATCTAAAATAATATCTCTGTACAATGTATAGGGAATCAGGAATATGTGACCAGTGGCATGGCATAATTCTATTCCTGGGACTCTTTCAGGACGTAACTCACTTGTGGCTTCACTACTTAAGAGTGTCTCAGCCTTGCCAAGTTCTTGCTCTTATGGCAAAATGCTTGCACAGGATTACACTGTCGTGTATTCCCGTACCACCAGTAAACAGGTGACCATTTCCTGAATAAGCATGTTTTTCACATGAAGAACACCAATTAAAATCCATCAGATCCCCAAACCTGCAATAGTAATGAAGATTAAGAAGGCTGTTATGTTAAAACAGAAGTTACTTCATGTATGCTTGACTTTCCATCCTTACACTAGCACTTCTTATATTAGTCAGTTCATATCCCACAATTAACATTATATTCACTTGCCCAGAACGGCTCCGTCAGTTCAGGATTTTCTTTCAACTTCTGCAGTGCCTGCATATGTACTTTATTTCCTCTAGTTTCATGGCAAAAACTCAACTAGCTGTCATATTCTGCACCTGACATCCCCACTTGCCTTGACCTTTGGCCCAAACATCATATTGCCAATTACTCATGGGGTTTAGGTATTATAACTAGTCACAAAAACTAATGTTTCCACTACTGATGCCCAAACTACGATTTCATCAGATCACTGGCACAAATATAAAAATTCTAAATATGCTGCCTGTTTAAGAGAGAATTGTTTTGCTTAAAACTTGTAGTGAAATAAATATTTTTCCCCATAACACAAACTAGAAAGAATTTTATCTTTATATATAAAAAATCACACATATTATTTAAGGTAATAGACACCACAGTTCAATCTTTTTTTTTGCTTCTGTAAAGTTAATTAAAAATATATAAATATATGTATATGTATAATCCTAAAGGTAATCCAGTTAATTCTGTAATCTTAGAATAATCTAGATTTATTACTTACATTCAGTTTTCCACCACACATGCCTTATCTGCAAATCATGCAAAGATAACTTTAATTACCCTGCAACTAGGTTTTCCTATTCTTTAGGAACAGATCTAGCACTATTAAGTCTTCTTTCAGAGTCTTGGTGTATAGGAGAAGCTCTGAGCAGACCTGTAAAGTATGTTATCTTTGATATTGGGAATTAAAAGAGTAAAAAGAACTCAAGATATTAAAATGCAAGTTATGAAAAATTCTTTTTTTCCTCATTGCTGCAGTACTCGAAGTTGTTTTCTACAAAAACACTGTATTCAAACAGGCACTCTCATTGGATGGGTCATTAACTTTTTTCCTCTGCACAATTCACACAAACAGTCCTCTGAGGTTGTTTTAGTTGCAGCTTTTCAGATAGTAACTATTTGCAAGCCCAGTGACCTTTGCTCAGCACAGCACACTCCTGGAGAGAACCTCATTGATATTAATCAGAAGCACAGTGCACTGCTGTGCTTCTCTTCAAGTTGTGTGCCTGGCTAATTTTTTTTTAATCTCAGAAGATAGTTTGTAAGAAATATTTTCTCTTATTAAAAGACTGATCTTCCTTCTCCTACTTCTGCTCTCTCTCTTTCTTTTTTTCATGTAAATGTGTAGATCTCTCACTGCTTACATCGTTATACTAGAAATAGAAATCTAGTATAAATTTATTCATAAATCTAGTGTTAAAAAAGCTCAGTTATGATTGAATGGAATAGGTAAGTGCAGTACACCAAGATATATATATCTTATTAAAGAAATACTATTAGTCCCTAATCCTACCATGTATGCCTGAATATCCGCATTGAATTTTTTTCCTTATTAAAACTTAAAAAGTGAAATAGCAGATTCAGGGTCTTACTGCTGAATTCCTACTTGATGACAAATTTCTGCTTATAAAGTCTTCTAGGCTAAAAAAAACATCATACTTGAGCATCTCAAACTAGCTATATTTAGCCAAGTAACTTTACAGCAGTAGAAATATCTGAAGTTTCATTGCATAATGTGCCCCAGAGTTTCAAGAGTTAAGCTATTAATGCATTCTGGAAGTTGTAACTTTTTCATATCACTGACAGAACTTTCACTTTCAGAGTGCTTTTGACAAGATTTCACACCTCATCTTGGATTTTGCCTCTTCACGTCCTTAATTTCCCTTAGAAATGTGCCACAAGAGCAAGGAGCATCCCAGAATCCATGGTTCCGTGGGTTGCAACAAGACCGTTTATTGAAAATCCCATTACCTGTTCTCGGCTACATTACCCAGTCCAGTCATAAGTCCACGTTGTGCTCAAATGACCGCAATGAGCACCTTACAAATAAAACTTATTCAGTACTACCTGCCTTTGTCTGACAGATAAGTGATTGGAAAGATTCACTTTGCATGTGGCAAGTGGCACTTGCATCTCTCTTGCCAAGTCAGAAGATCTGCTTAAAAGCCACTAACAACCTGAATATGAAATGATTGTTTCCATGTCCATAAGTGTTATTTCTGAACTGCCATTAAAGTCATTTATGCATCCAGAAGGCTACCTTTACACCATAAGGTATCAATATCACCTGCACAGGTGTATTTATGGTGGCTATGCTCAGGCTTTTGGTTTAACTCCTAAAAAAAACATAAGCAGTGTTCTAGAGCACAGCCTTCTCTGAAGAAAAAAAAGCAGGCCTGAAAGCCTAGGCTGCCTGCCATTCCAAGCCCACACTGAGCAACCTAAAGATCCAGGGATTCTCAGAGCAGAGTAGTTTTGAAGATGTCTCTACCGCTCATTGACTATCACTTTTTACCTTCCAGAAGATATCTTAAAGTGGCCTATGCAAATGCTTCTAGTTTATTAAATGGAAAAGTCAAGCTATTACGCTAAATTATGTTCAACAATGGCCCATTTAAGTCATTTGACTTCACCTTGAAGCACGTTGCAAGTATCTAAACAGCAATTACATATCTGAGAGGCAGCGAAGGCTGTCATTATCCACCAGGTACCTGACTATATGTGTGTGTATAAAAACATGCCAGGCAAAGACAAAATTCTCACGTGAGCTGGTATATTATCAACAAATTGCAATCAAGAGCACCAACTTTGTTGCCACAGCATGTAGTTTATATGCACAGATAAATGGCAACAAAGTATTTCTGCTATTTTATGCTTTTCTTCCAAAAAAAAAAGCAAATTAAAATTAATATTAGTAGCCTATATTAATTCAACATTAATGCCTTAATTAAGACATGCTAGAAAGAAGAGAAGGAACTAAAAGGTTAAGATATTCAAAAGCAGTTACTCACAACTGCCCATGCTGCAAGCAGCTGGGCAGGTACCTTATCTGGGGAATATAAGCTGTGGATCAGTTAATTTTATGACACAGTCTTTGCACTATTTCCTGCTCCAGTGTCCAAGTTTACAACCTTAATTCAAGTTGCTTAGTTAATAAAACATTACTTACAAAATTTCACCATTCTGTTTAACCTCCAGATGGGAATAAAGATATCAAAAGAAGCTAAAAGCTAGTCTGTAAGGATATTATTTTTACACCTGGGAAAATATCTGAGCTTTTTTCCTCATCATTGTTTCAAAATATTTCATTAAAAGCTATGCAACACAACAAGTTACTGTATTTAGGCTTGTACCATGTGTTCTTGAGATTTTAGTAACATGTTTACACTAAACAAGCTTAATGTTTTTATTAAATATATTTAAAATTCCAGGTTGTGGCATTAAACAAAGCAATTAGCATAAGATCTAGAAAAAAAAATTATCTTTGATGAGTTTAAATGCATTATCTAGAGAAGTTAATGAAACAATTATAATGCTGTTATTAATGAAGATTCTAGCTGGACTAGAATGGCATTGAAAAAATACGGTAGAAAATTAAGTAGGCTTTCAGAACTGTGAAAATTCCTTAGAGTTGATGGAGATGTTACTCAGAATACCTATTCCAAGATACATATTTGGAAAATACTTACTTAATACCATAGGACTCCAGATAACAAAAGATGTCTTTTATCACATTCAATTAATACTAGGTTTTAACTACATTCCTTAGAGTGAGTGAGATGACTGCCGGTCAATGAGTCCATGCCAGTAAGATAAGTCGCTATGAAAATAATGGTAACAATAGATAATATGCAGATTAATTCAGCTGGGCAATATTATTTTGGCAGAAAACATACATACTACCTTAAAATTTATTTTTCCTACTCCTTATTCAGGTAAGAAAACTCTCTGAGCTTAAGTGTGAGCAAAGACACCAAAAGTTAGGTGAAAAAAGCAGAAGACGGGCAAAATTTTATTACTAGGAGTTCTGACTTTTAACAAGAAAATATGTGAGTTTTTAATTATAAATCTCTTTTATGTGGAAAAACTGAAGAACTAATCAACAGAAATTCTTGTCATGAGGTTTCTCAAATCATGAAGGGGAGGCAATCATCTGTAGCATACAGACAGAAATGTATATATTGCAAGAGCAAATGGTTTTAATAAAGTAATTTGTTCCAGTAGGTACTCACAATATAAAGTGAGTTTTTTTGATGTAAAGACTAAGAAAATCAATGATTTAGAGTGCAATTTTAGACTGTGTGCCTATCGCAAATACTAATGTTGTTATAGAACACAAATTCAAAGAACTGTACTTAAGAGCAGAAAGGTCTGCAAGCCACATGTCATGTATTCACATGACAGCTAAGGCCTCACTTAGGATATCCTTTGACCTTCACACTGTAAAAATGAGAAAATAACACAGATGAAGAACATTAAGAAAGCTGCAAGATACAATGAACAAAATGGAAAAGACATCTAGTTTAAACAAAATACTGAAGTTCTAAAGATTTTTTGAAAGAAACAAGATGAAAGAGTGGAGAAACTTGTTCACAGTTGACCATGGAGACTGGTCATATTAAGTTTACGTCAGATGTGAGGAAAAACCTCTAAGTAAGTGTTACTCATCAATGGAACAGTCTGCCAAGAGAAAGCCCTAAGATATAACAAGAGGAAATACTTTAAAAGAGATTAGATAATACACTCAGAGTAGCAGATAAACCTGTAAAATATGCAAGCAGCTGGAGTGCGCAACCTCTTTTCAGCCTCCACTTTGTTTAGGAGTTTACATATAGGAACCTATAGCATTTAGCTTGCAGTACTAGGAAGAGTTCAGCCCTGCAAGGACGTTGTCATTTTAAGATTCTTTAACAATACAAATAGTCTTACTGAATTCAGCTGATTTTAACATATTTTATATCAGAAAGAATAGTCTGAATGTCAGAATTATTTTAAAAAAATCCTAGAAATTTTTTGAACATTATCAAAGGATTTTAGCCTGAGACTAGCAAGAGAAGATAACAAAAATGTGCCTTCATCTGCTCTAAAGGAAATTAAGCTCCTCGCTCATTCTCTCTTTGAAAGTGTTGTCCCTGGTTCCTAAGCCTTGCTACTGGGTAGCATTTGAACCTCCTAAGAATGGAGTCTCCTGTGGCGAAAGAAGAGACAATTTCTAATGGTTCACATTAGGTTCATCATATATACTTCCCTAGTGCAACTTCTTTAGTGCAACTAAATGTCTTTAAACAACCATTTCAGGAGATGTACAGAAAACAAAAGGAAAGAGACTTAACATCCAATATCACTCAGCAGCAGTATTGCCCTTCCTTGCTCGAGCTGTTCCTGTTACAGAGCTCTAGACCTAGATCTGTGCCCCTATGTGAATCATAGAATCGTTATGGTTGGAAATTACCTCCCAGATCATGGAGTTCAACTGTAAGCCCTTCAACACCATCCCTGTTAAACCACATCCCTAAGTGCCTAATCCATATATTTCTTGAAGATTGCCAGGGAGGGTGACTTCACTGCTTCCTTGGGCAGCCTATTACAATACTTGACTACTCCTGCTGTGTAGAAATTTTTCCTAATATCGAATCTAAAACTCCTATGGTACAACCTGAGGCCATTTCCTTTTGGAATGAAAAAACATTGCCCAGCCAAGCTCCCTGTATTTGCAAACATCATTTAATACATAGGAAAATATGCTGCAGGAGAAAATTAAGCATAAGCTCATTTATCAGGGCGGCTCTCAGATCATTTAGTTGCAAGTAGAATTAAGAACTCTGTGTATGTGGATGTCATTTTTCCCTACAGCAGTGCTTCTAGTGCTTCTTGACCGAGTCCAGCACCTGCAAGAGCAAACATCTTACCTGATTTAGACAATCACAATATATCTGTCTCCACTTCTAAGCTAATGACTGTAGACTACTGTGGTATTCAATAGAGAAAAATCAGCACTTCTAGGGCTCAGTTCAGCTGAGGTATTTCAGGAATCTGCTTCAGGAATTAAGCCTTGTAAGTGCCTGTTTTTCTCCAGAGATTATAAAGTGAGCATTGATTGCTAGCCCCAATACTTTACCAGCTGAGTCCCACCTTCAAATATTCATCTTCCTGTAATTTTGGGCATCTACTGCAAGAAATATTTCTCTTAATCATTAAGATATGCTGATGTAATTCAGTAGACATCAAAGACATCCAAGCCCTTAGCTGGATCATGAAGTAAGAGCAAAGAAGGATAGATAATAGGTAAGCACCACATTTACCTCTAGAGAAATAGGACCAAACTATTATATAACCTGTATTATTTAGTCAAAAATCTGCTGTCAAATGCCATGAGCTCGATGTCAAGATGCTACTGAGGAGAGCAATTTATTTAAGGCAGGACAGTTAAGAACATTTGAATCTTTGGTTAATTTAGCTAAGTATTTGTAAGTAATTCATATTATTCATATATGTAAATACTTGATGCATAGCAGTGGATTGGTTTTCTTATTTTTTTAGTTTTTTATTTCTCTTTCTCTTTTTTTTCTCTTTTTTTTAACATGTTCTGAGTTTAACATGAGAAAAGCACAAAACTAGAAACTTAAGTTACCCATGCTCAATGATCAAACATTCAAACTTTTTATTCAATTTATTTCATGTAACAACAGCAATTCCTTAGAGTGATTTAAATGTGAGCAGGAAGGTTGGACTAGGTGATCTCTAGAGGTCTCTTCCAACTTTGAACATTCTGTGATTATGTGATTCTGTGATAAGCCACATAGCACTCTTCTTTAACAAGTGGGAAACAATAGATCTGTGACTTCATCTTAACTGCACACTTTGATTAGTTCTAAAATGAATATCTGCTGGTAAAAAGTTCTTGGGTAAGAACTCTACAGAATAAGATACAAATATAATCTATTGGCATAAAGCGTGTCAGACATGGGCAAATATAGATATCCAAGTAATGACAAATATATAAAAGAATTTTAATTAAATCTTACATTAAAGAAACTCTTTTGACTGTTAGCTGATCTATATGTGGAAAAATGTAGTCACCATCCTTGGGGTTCAATTATTCAGGCAACAACCTTTTCTTTTATTTCTTCCTTTTTTCCTCCTTCTTTAAACACCTCTCATGTCTCTCTCTCCCAGTAATATTGAGGGTGTAATTGAAAGAAGAAGAGGACAAAAGTTGTTCAATCCCTTATGGAAAATGCTGCAGCAAATATTTTCATCAATTTGAAAGTACTACCAGCTGTCTCTAAAAGAAGAAGGTAGTTCAGGTTCTTTTCAGCAAGAGAGGGTTGAGTTTAAAACAGTAATAGAATTACAGCATTTCCAGAATAAAATTATTTATTTATTTATTTTGGGAGCTCATAGGACAGGGAAAACTTCCGAGTTTTAATGAAGATGAGTGAGTTTTATTGCCTGAATAATTTAGAATTCTTAGTGAAAAGAACTTCTATTCCCTGCAAAATAAGCCCTATTTATTTCAGATTTCTATGGCAGAATATAAGCTTTCTGCATAATTTTCATGAAAATCATTTTTTTTCTTAAAGTTAACAGGAAATTTTATTACTTTAAATATGTACTGCAAAATATGTACTGCAAAATGAAGCATCAGAATTTACTTAAATATTCTAAATAGCTGACATGATTTGGTATAAAATAATTACTTCTGCTGCTGAAGAAGTTAAATATACTTCAGTTACCAGACCACAAAATAAAAATGAGTAAAACTTGCTCTTGCTTAATACTAAGAGACATGCAAATAAAAGAACTCATATTTCAAAGTCCTGTCTCCTTCCATTTGGAAGACAGATGCTTGAAGGTGAGAAGAAAAGGGAAAGAAGGGAAAGGAAGGGAAGGGAAGGGAAGGGAAGGGAAGGGAAGGGAAGGGAAGGGAAGGGAAGGGAAGGGAAGAGAAGGGAAGGGAAGGGAAGGGAAGGGAAGGGAAGGGAAGGGAAGGGAAGGGAAGGGAAGGGAAGGGAAGGGAATCTAAGCAGAAACATGCTAGATCCATACCTAAAGAGTAGCTTTATATATGAAACATTGTCATTTAAGGTCATTCAGTAATGAAAGAATGATGTACCTTCTTAGTGAATCAGCAGTCCACATACAATGTTTCATGATACTGCAGTAAAGGAAATACAGCCATTTAGAGCTAACAGGGAGCCAAAGCTTTGGCTATTTCTGTATGTTGAGTGTTACTACTCATAACTATTTCATAAGGTCTGAAGTATTACTGGTTATCTCAAGTGAAGTTCCAGTTCAGACAAACACATTGTTAGTTGTTTCCCTTAAATTTTAATTTGCACAAAGCACTTTCCTATTCTTAACTTGGACATAACAACAGCTAGGCCCAGCAAAATTCCCAGCAGATCTTTGGAAAGCCAAAATCACCAGGGCTCTGGGCTGCTCAGGAATTTTTGCAAACAGCATCCTGTATTGGGATCACTCAAAAACAACAGACTCCATTCTGCATTTAGACCAAAGGTAAATTTTGCCGCAGATTTTACTGTTCGCTTAGGTCTACAACACCTCCCATGTTCCTGGGAATCTCTTTCCAGTATTTTCTATATACCCTCAAAATTATATGAAGAAGTTATATGAAAGAGATGTGCAATGTCTATTTAACTCAACTCACTTTCTCAGTCACAAGATCAGTAGATATCAGTCACATAATCAAATGATATGAGTCAGTAACTGCTCCTGCCTTACACCATTGCAACACTGTTAGCCAGGACTGCTGTTCATTTTGAGGAGCGCTTTGAGCTGATGCCTCAATGGTGACTTCTGCAGCAGTCTTGTTTCCTTTCATAAACCATCTGCTTCTAACCTTTTTTTTCTGTTTCTAATCTTCCCAGGAGAGGAGAAAAACAGCAGGGAAGGGATGCAAATGCAGGCAAAATGCCAAGATGGACAACTTAACAAAACCTCAGAAAAAAATAGATGTGGAGATTGGCAGTAATTGGACATTAGCCCTAAATGCTTATGAAGCATTCTGTAAATATGAAAATGCAAGGAGATAATGCCACAGGCAAATTATATTGGGCTATCTCCTAGAAGCATGATCCCTTCAAAATGTTTGTATGCAGAGGAGGAAGGGGAAATGCAGGAGGGTGCAAATACATAGCTATAGGTATAGGCTTAGCCACCTATTGACACAGGGCCAAACGACAGTCAGGTCTCCCCACCCTTATCTTTTCAGCTATCTGCAATACACTTCTGTTTTACCAGCTGTTAGTCAGCTATTAACTCCAGCCTGGAGTAGGGATGATGGGGGTGACCCAGCTGTTTGCTTGTTGACAGGTTGATGAAATGTTTGGAAATTAAATGATACTGCTGACACCTTCTTCACCTCTGCAGAGCTCAGGTGACACAAATACTATACACTGGGGCTTGCTGCACTGCCCCCTGAATATCTTTATAGGTAAAAAAAATGGAGAAGTGCACTGTTTTGTGTGTGTATATGTGTATATGTGTTACAGCATATGTGTAACAACAGCAGCAGGGAAAGTCTGCATGAGAGCAACAGAGTGTACAAAGGCTTCTTTCAAGCGTTATTTGGAGTATCCCAAATGCTCTTTACAATGTTTGTATTAATCACAGTGGGTTTTGTACACATTAAGTTGTTGTTTGACTAAACCCGGCTTGGTGTATTTGCTTTCAAAGTATGAAAATAACAGACGGTCTAGGCTCAAGGTTCAATGCTGGGCAATGCATTCAGGAAGACTGTGAAGAGGCAAAATTATTTCTTGTGCATTCAGAGAACTGCTTCATTCATGCACAGGGGAAAGGAGAGTGTTACATACAAATATTATCCTCTATTCTATAATTTCTCATGTAGCTACGACAGCTAAGGAGAGGGAATTCCCATATTAAAACCCAAGGGTGACTGTTAGGGTGGTAAATAGTCATCCCTTTCTAAGCATTCATGCTTCAGAAATCTCTAAAGTCCCTTTGTTCCTGCAGGAATATGCACATATTTACAAGCTCTGTTTCTGAATGTAGTGGTTTGTGGGTTTTTTTCCTTCTTGGGCCCCTGAAGAAATGACAGGCCAGCTCATTAGCATGACACTAGGATGTCCCAGCATGTAGGATACTAAAGTTTTGAGATGTCAGTGGCAGTAAGGAAGTTAGCAAATAGATAACAAAGCTATTAACGTCCTATTCCCTGTTGGTTTGGCTAATGAAGGCTTTGGAACTGGTTAGGAATTTTATTTTTTTTCTTCTTGGTTTCTGTGGTATGAAGTATGTATCCCTTGGGATTCTCTTCAGAAACATGTCAGCTTGAGGTTTCTTTTTATTTCCAGCAAACAAGAAGATAATTGAAACCCTTCCTGAGTTACAGCTATGCTTCCTTTTGGGGAGACTGACAGATTCAGTAAAACATAGAGGACACAGAAAATGCAGAAAAGCATTTTTCTGAGTTTGCCATGTTGCTCCCTTCAGACTTTTAACATATATAGCAGTTCCTTGGAACAGACTGTTACTTCTACGTCCTGAAAAGCAAATAGGCGCTTGAAGAGGAGACATGAGCAGAAAGGTTTTACTTCCTCCTCTTTGGTGGCAGTGCCAACCCACCCTCTGGGACACAGCAGGCCAGCTTGACTTCGGAGGGCAAGGTGGTCAGAGAAGACTCCACCAGAAGGCACCACCTGGTTTCTCTTCTGAGAGTCATTGCCACTGTCTGCAGCTTGTTCGTCCAGCCCAGTTGGATGATAGCTTCGTTTTGGGGGTTCAGCTGCTTCTCTGAGAACCTAGGGTGCTCCCTGCTAAGTCCATCTTCCAGCTGCCAGTGTATCTGATGCTGATCTGAGGCCAGCAAGACCCATCTGTGGATGTAGAGTCCATCTGTGGGGAGGATGATAGGGAAGAGCAGAGGTTTATTTGTGAAGGTTGCTCATGGTCTCTGCTGATAGCAACTAGATCAGGCCAGGAAATTTCTCACAACATTTTTAGAAAAAGTCTTGCCAGGCTCAGGATAGTATTTCTTGTCTAAAGAAAAAGCCAACTGCTAGGTGGGGAATGCAGAGACCTATTAAGCCTCAGACAGAGGAGCTACTTTTTTGTCCCCTTCATACTTCTCTGAATTGGAGTCTGTTAGCAGGAGGGCCGCATACATTTGCTGTTACTCAGGATGTCCACCACTGAGCAGGGGAGCAGAGACAGTAGTGCTGTGCTGGACAGGTCATGGGACTGTGCACAAGTTGGCATTATACACCTGAGCCCAACGAGGAGTTGCCATTGCATGGTCCCACATGTTAGTGGGCATGTTTCACTGGATCAAACATTTACCTTCTTGCAGGGTTTGTTGTGGGTACCTTATGTATAGTCTTTCATTTTGTCAGATTTGAGAGACTACCAAATAGATAGTGCTTTATCAGATAAGGACTGGAATATGCAAATTCTGGACCTGATTCTACCCCTTCTACTACATTCGTAATCTATATTTCCATGTTTGTCTCATATGAGTACAATAATGGGCTATCTTAACTACAGGTAAAAGATTTCCCAAACATTATATAACAAAAAAATAATCCCATTCACTCTCTTTTTGCGTGTTGGCCGAAGTTCACTGAAGTCTTTTTTCTCAAATTCATATTGTGTTTTTAATTGAAAAGGTCATTAAAACATCAGTCTAATTCTAGTTTACATTGCTAGTATATTCAAATATGAATGCACAAGTAAAGTGACATTACTCAGTTCTTTAGGTTGCATTGAGTTGACAGGAGAACTGGAAATAGCTAAGGAAG
>JAUBOD010000966.1:115355-129035 GCA_032353885.1 Nothura maculosa
ATGCACAAGTAAAGTGACATTACTCAGTTCTTTAGGTTGCATTGAGTTGACAGGAGAACTGGAAATAGCTAAGGAAGAAAAATTCAGCTTGGCCAAAAGGCTCAAGATTTTATAATGACTATTTTAACCGGCCTAAAACTAAGCTTATTATACAGAAGTTTTCATGAAAGAAAAACATGGAAAATATACTGTGAAAATAGTTAGGACATTATTATGGTAATAAGAATTGCACTCTGCAGTGTACTAGGGAGTTAAGGAAAGAGGGAAGCAGCTTTCAGAATCTCAGATGAAATACCACATTTATAGGAGATATTTTGTCCTCTTTTAAAAAGGTTAATTGTTTGGCAAAGAAATACGGGAAGGAAGGATTTCATAATTTGTCTAGCTCAACCTCAGACCAGCAAAAAGCAGCTACTGCCTTTTGGTTACAAATATGAAAGTGTATTTCCTAAATATATGTTCTTTTTTTCATAAGTTGCACTATTAAATGCACAGCCAAATGGATAAGGATGTGATTGGACAAGGCAGTGGGAGCAAAATTAAAACCATAATGTAAAAGTAGAAGACAGAGATGGGCCTGGATACAATTTTCATCCTTGAAAATCTATCGCAAAACAATTTCTTGCAGAAAAAAAAAAGAGGGGGAAGAAAGGGTTAGAATTTTCTTTATATTTTCTTTTAAAAATAAGAAAACAGTTTGAGCTGTCATGTGACAATAATGAAGCAAATTATTGAGTGGGAGAGTGGAAAGGGGAAGCATCAGCTGTTTCTAATAAAACCTTTTGCTCTCAGAAAATATGTGGACATTTATTAAGCTGTTTCCTGACAGGAGAGGAGGAAAAATCTTTACGAATCTCTCCATCAATGGTCACTTTCATGCAAGTGAAATCTATTCACAACAGAAGCAAAGCAAAATCTAAGTGATGTGCAAGCACAGAAGTGTCACTTCTGTATTTCAGAATTACAGAGCAATGCTTGTACGTCTAATTGGAGCCAGACAAATTGCTCAGCTGACCTTGGCACAAACTATAGCAACCCCAGGACTAGTTTCTTCCACCTCACGTTCAACAGCTGATCATGATGTAGCCCGGTTCTAGACCTGGAGACCCACCTACTAGAGACATGCCAAGCTGATGTCATCTCTTAGGGATGTCTAGCTGTGACCAGCCAGCTCAGGTGTACAAGCTGTGCAGGAAACAGCAGAAAGCCTGACTTGATCCAACTTCTTTGGTGGGTTTTGCAATCCATGTTCTGCTTGATAATGCTGTAACATTGTTGATTGCTGTACCCGAGCTAGCAGGTTACTTTTGCTTATTCTGAAACAGCTCAAAGTGATCTGCTGTCATCATCCTGACTTCAATATATTCAGTTTCCAGTCTTTCCTTTAAAATAACACTTCTTTATTGCCTGAGTACTGCACAGGCCACAGCATCAAGTATATGCAAGGTATATAATGCATGATCCTATATACATCCAAAAGTCAGGAATTTTCCCATAGTCTACAATTGCATAATTCCCAGGTCTCCTGCAAGTACAATAGCCTTAGCGTTAGTGTTATATCTTAATTTATTTTACATATGGAAGACTTTACAGAGTTTAAATGTGCTACACATACCTCCATACTATGGTTGGATTTTATGGCAAGACTTACATGGAAGGATGATAAAAAGTATAGTGCAATTCCTGAGTAATTCAATGTAGATTAAATGTTAGAAAAAAATGTCTTTGCATAAACAGGAACACCAATAAAGCTTATAAAGTGGCAAAGGACTGTGGAAGTCGTATAAAAGCAGCAGAAAAAGCTACTTATCTCAAACACAGGGGGCATGTGAAAATATTTCAAAAAGTTTTCAGTGAAATATTGTATTTTATGACAAAATGTATGGACAGCACATTGTCAGCACATTAGGCCTTAGGCAGCACGACTATAGACCATTATCCTTCAGACACCACTGAAAGTTGTTTGCATCTTCATGGTACTGCGTGGCAGGTATGGGCCACCCTCACTGCCCACCACCTTTAAGCCCAGGAATGAAATTTCATAAAACATTGCACAGACAGTTTCAAGACTATAGTAAATAAAACAAACAGTCTCACACTATCTATAAACACTGTTCTGGATAGGCCTGCTGATTATTTCCTGTGGCATATATATTTATATATACATACACATATATACAGAATTAGTTCTATCAGTCAGGCCTCTCTAGGGATAAACAGTCACAGCTTTGTAAAAATCAGCAAGGTGTTAACAGGATAACTGACATAACCGGCCTTATCAAGTACATACCATGCACTATTGGTTCGTCCAGGCTATTCCAAGCAGCTGTGTGGCAGACAAGAGGTTGACACTTTTCACAGTATCAAGAGCTAAAATTCTGTGCCCAGCTCAACTCATGATTTAGTCTGCTTGCAGAGTTGCCCATCAAGTAGTGTTAATTAAAAGTCTTTAAAACTGTTAATAGTAGTACTTCCTGACAGTCCAGTTGTGAGTACTTTAATTTCTCCCCCAAAATTACTTTGCAGATTACACATCTGTTACTGTAATTTACACCTCAGGCTGAAGAATGTCTGGGGAGGTTGAGAGCAGCCACATTTTAATGCATTGCAACCAATTCATTTTATTGCAACCAATTCATTTTATTCTTTCTTCATTTTTCTCACTTCTTTCTTCTTTTCTTACTTTTACTTTCCACTTCTCTATTTACACCAGGAACAAAAAAAGTTACAAAATCATTACACTTAAAATTGCCCCACGCAGATCTAAATTGAAAAGGATTGAAGAAAAGATCTTTCTCTACTGCTCAGCTGTGTTTATTTTCCATTGCCTGTAGGACCAGTAACGTCTCTTGAATCTGTTTATTTTCATCCTCATGTCTGCCCAGAAGCAGTAGTGCTGTCTAGCAAGCTCTGTCCTGCCAGTCACAGCAGGAGCTACACTCAGCTTCTTTTGGGCTATGTCAGTGTGGTTACAGGTGGCTGGGCAGCAGAAAATAAACAAGGCTCCAAAGGCTGAGTGTTAGGACCCTGTGGAGCAAGCAAACCAGGAGATGAGGTCTGCATGATGGGATGGTCTTCTACTGAATGATACTGGTAGCAGTAAGTGCAGGTCATACTGAAGCAGAAAGAAAAGATTAAAGGGTTTTGGACTTGGTGACTGAAAATTCCTATCTTCTCTCAGAGCTTTTTTCATTCCTGTTTTTGATTCTCTTATACATGATTTCAGATCCTCTGCATCATAACCTCTAGGCTTGAAGTGTGCCTTTCTCATATTTCCATGAATCAATTGCTGAAGTTTTGCTGGGCTGTTTCAAGGAGGTCAATATTTTATTCCATAAAGGAAAAAAAGAATGTGCCATGCAACATTTTGGCAAGCAAATTGCTGTTAAATATTTTGTTTTGTTTTCCAAGAAAATTCTTATCTCCGTTAGTACTTCCAATAGACCTTGAACTTTGAGATGCAAACTGGCCCCGCTGACATGTCCATGGCCTTTCTGGAGTGTCTGTCTCCCAGCTGACCCACCACCTCTCTTTATTTGGAGCATATTCATTTTGCTGACGTCATCAGAACATCATTCTTGCTAGCAAGTAGGTTTGTATAAAACCTGCTTTTGACCGTCTCAGTATTTTTGTACAGGGCATTACTACAAGTTGTTCCTCAGCAGCCATTTGATACATGGCACTAGGAATGGACATTAGTTATGTTGGACTAAATCTTTCAGGAAATGTGAATTTCACACCTTCCTGTAAAAAAGAATACAAGAACTCTAATGTTAATCAGGTCTTCATCAAGAATGTTTCTTGAAGTGTGTATTTAAAGTTGGCTTTTGTTTCACACATTTTTCAAAGTTTTATCTGATATCTTCATGCTGTGCACCATACAGCAATTCACTTGGACTGTATATGCCTTGGGGAATCAAACAATACATTTTTCCACTGTTGTCCTTCAGAATGAGTGATTTGCCAGATGTGACAAATAGAACACAAAAGTATACAACTAGCCTAAAAGAAAAACAGATGATCCATTTATGTTTTAATATCTCTATATTATTCTGGAATATTTCAACTATGGCATATAACAGATGAAGAAACCATTAAATTGCTATCTGAGTAGCTTTTGCACCATCCCTAAAAACCTCTTGAATAGGTTAGGTCCCTTGGAAGGCACCATCTACCGGGGAAATAAAATGATCAATCTCCAGGGGAGCAGACGTGCAAACAACTAACAGATGAGTTTTGGTGAGTAACCTATAAGTTTGGACATCCCATCTGTAATGAATCAGAATGACAGTGAATCATGACAGTGACAGAGAGAGAAACACAAAACTGAATTTAGTCTAGAGGGGTTCTTCAAGGCCCCGATCCAAAGCAAGTCTGTAGTGCTATCCAGGAGATGTGGTCCCTCCCTAGTGCTCCTGGCTCCACATTCTTATCACTTACCCTGCACAAAACTACAGCTGTAATGACATCCCAACGAGATAGGTCAGGGAAGTGATCAAACCAAAAGATAATTTTTCTGGTTGGATTTGCTTTTGGAAAGAATTGCTTCCTGCCTTGTGGCGCTATGGAGCTGTGCATATGCTGACATCACCATGAACAACATAGAGGTGACAGGAGCTGTGTTCCCTCCTCTTGGTGACTGTATGGATTTATGCAAATATAAATCACTGCATAGCCCAAGCCTTACTCTGTGAAGTCTCTGGAGTTCCTTGTAAAATACATTAGACATACAAAATTATATTGAAACTATTATACACCCTAGGAATCCTAGGCATTTTAATTTCATAATACTATAACCTTAGCTCACTGCACTCCTTTAAAAAAAAGCAGAAAAACCTGGTAAACTCAGTCTTTAGCTTGAAGTTCCATATCCTCATTATCTCTCTATGCAATTGCTGTAATTGCTGAGGACTTTTAGTTTCCCATACTGGGTTTTACATGGTATAAACATTTGTGTTCTTTTGCTTTTACCTATTTACCCAGGGGAAGTAAATTTCAATTAACAGAAAAGTACTAATTTGAAACCTTTGAAGTTGAGTTTCATACTGCACTCCTAGAAGAAGGTCTGAACCCAACAACCAACCTTTTCTGCTGGATGACACTCAGCTCTAAGAGCTGCTTAAGAAGCTCTTTAACCAGAGAGATCTGATTCCACTATTTAACATCAGCTAGGGAGGGACACTGACCCACATCCCAGAAGCAGTGACAACATGTCATTATGCTCACATCATTACTGTGCCTAGAAACAGAACGGTGTTCCTGGGCATCTGCATGCCATGCACATCTGCATACCTATACAGTTCCTCCTTTTAGACTCACTGCACACAGAAACTCCGAAATTTGAAGTCAGCCTTTGCTTCACACTACCAGGTTGCTAAGCAATCCAGATTACTTAGCTTGGCTGCTCTATTCTCAACATTTTGACAAAATTTATATCATCTATAAATTTTATTAACAATGGATTTGTAGTTACTTTTCTAGTCGTTTATAAAACAGTATTTAGTATCACTGACCTGTAGCTGATCCCTGGAAAAATCCTATTTGAAATGCTCTCTTCAGTAATAAATCTTCTATGACACTTCTTTGATATATACCAATATACCAAAGCTATATGCATAGCAAAGATAGTGTTTCTATCCATTCACTTTGTACTTAATCAGTATAGCACAGTGTTGACTTTTAATCATAAAAACATGCACTTTGATGCCTTACATTTATGTGATAGCTAAATAGTTGTTTTAAAAAACCAAATTTCTCTCATTAGAATAATAAAATCAAGATAGTATTATGATCCACATGCCACAAAACCTGGCTGATGATATTCATTCCCATCTTTTAAATATTAATTAAGCAAATCTCATCGCAACATTTTGCTTTCCACTATTCTGTCCAGAACTGCTCTCAGGTTAGTCTGCTGCTTAGTCTAACAGTTTCAATCATTTCACTTGTGGTTTTTAGATGTTGGTATGGCCTTAGCCCACACCTTCCTACCTGGAGCATCTTTGCTGTCAGTATAGAGAAAGATCAGCCAGGTTTTCTTTCTGAATATTTATAGATTCATTCAGTTATATTAAAAAGAGCAGAATTTTCCAATTTCTTGAAGATACCCTTCCCTGAATATTTATAGCAGGACCATGAATTCAAGCAACACCACCGAAGGCAGAAAATATTATGATATTAGCACTTGAAGAGAAGCCAGTGTAGCATTATTGACCAAAATCCCAGACAGAAAGCCTTCATTGAAGACCCAGAAGCTTTCAGGATTTCCAGTTTTATGAGGCACAATGCTTGGATGACTTTTCTCCAGCCACCAGCACTGACTTGCAAGGTTTCTGATTCTGTAATCTTGTGAGCTCTTCTTTGAAGGCTCTGCAGATTTCTTACCCTAAAAGTGTCTTGGTGCTTTCTTCTTATAATATCTGCATCTCCCTTTTAAATTCTGTCAGGCTAGTGAATGAATGCACTGTTAAGAGTAATGTATCCAGACTGATAGTCAGATAGGACAAGTGAGTTGTTATGAAGAAATAATAAGAAAGAAAAGAAGAATAGTAAATACAGCCGTAATGTCCATTTCCCTAGAAAAGATTACAAAGCCAGTACCGCCATCTCACCATCTCTCTACGGAGTGATGAAAGAAAGGGCACAGACAGGTCTCAGAGGAATAGAATTTAGGCAAAAAAAAAAGCCATAATTAATGACTGGATGCAGAGAAACAGCGATTTCCATAACCTTAATATTATTTCCTTGTATAAGGGAAAAAAAGCACCGTTTTTGAATTATAGAGTTCCAGCATTCAGAAGCTATGTCACAAGATGAACAAGAAATTCTTCTGTTGTTTATTAAGGTTGACCTACAGTTTTCTTTCTTTTTATATTCAGTCATCCTGTCAACAGCTAATGGGGGTTACTTGGAGGACTAGGACACTTACAAGATATGTCATAAGAATTCATAGCTAATATTCACCAAGAGCTTAATTCATCTTCAAAATGGATAGAATACAGTAAAGTATATGATGTTCAAGGAATGACTACAAAACTCAAACTTTTTCTTAAATTGATTTTATAGACAGAAAAACCCTGTTGAGTTAAAATCTGAGTTACACTTTAATAACATGGAAGGCACAAGCAAAAGAAAAGAGGTTCCTACAGTGACAGACAGAAAATTAATTCTTCCCATCTGTAAGAGATCTGTAGGTAGCAATGACAGAAAACTATTTAGGATGTTAGCACCTCATTTTCAGCTTTCATTTAAGAACAGCTAGTCCATTTGCTCTACCTGACCTCCAACCATGTTGGGTGCATTTAGCTTGCTTTAGAAAGATCCCCTGAACTTTTTTCTTTAAGTGCAATAGAATCCTGAGAAGAAAAAGTCCAAACATTTGAGCAGTGTTTCTAACATTGGTTTTCACAGCGGAGTCAATGGTTAACATTTAGCAGCATAATGTTTAGCCACACACACAATCTGGCCATAGCATTTTGAATTAACTGCAACCTATTCAAAATCTGGTATTTTCAATTAACTAGAGCTTATTCACATCTGGCAAGCTAGCAAACAGAGCAAAAGAGTGTTATAGCAGCTTAGTGCAAGCCTGCCATGAATACACATTTGGACAGCCTGGGAGAGCATCAGTGTCACTCTGGGAATGTTCCTGGCATGGCAAAAGAAAAACATCAAAGACATTACAGATTTAAAACTGCCTCCAAGAGTGCAATCTGTAGTGACAGGAAATGGAAAAATTATCCTCAAAGCAACTGCAAAGAAAGAGCTAGTCTAACATGATAGAGGGTTCCGCAAATAAAGCTTATGTTTTGTCAGAAAACTCACTAAAGCAAAATATTGTGCAGTTTTTGGCCCAAATTCAGAAACAAGTCTTTGGAGCAGTCCAGAAACTGCAGGAACCAAATCAAGTTTGGAAGGGCCAGTTCAGTAAGGATGCCTTGTCATCTGCATGATACATCTAATATTTAAAGAAGATACTGTAACCTAGATACCAGCATTTGAAAACAACAAAAGACTAATAAGGTCTGAAGATGGAACTCTGAAGAGCTATGAGATGGAAAAAAAAAGTTCAACTAGAATAACTAGCAGAGAGCCCTATCTGAGACTATTACAAACATGCCAAAATAATACTCATGGTAACTCAGCAGTGTCTCTCCGAAGTTGACATTGCCTCTGCGTGATTGATGGAATCAAAAGCTGCCAATAAACACACAGGAAGCAAAAGGACAGAACTTTGATGCCAGGGTAGGCTGAACACTATTATAGTCCATGAAATTACTGTGTGTAATTCCCATGCATAATGCACAAATGCAAATTCCCTTGGTGTATGTGTTACTGAGACTTAATTAGAAGATTTAATTGACACGAGCTTTTGCAAAAGGAAATTCTATTTATAGGATATAGTTTTCTAAACCTTGGGAACAGCCCCGTAAGCTCCTTTATCAGTTTTTAAGCTAAACAACCTAGCTACTAAAAAGTATTTTAAGGAATCTCTTTAAGTGTGCGGAGTCACTACACAGAATAAATTCCTTGTTCTAGTCTCCAGTACTGTTTCAGTCACTAGGGATCATCTGAGTGGCACAAAAGTAGTATAGCAAGGCTTAGTTTTTACTGCATTGTCCCTCACCTTATAACTATATGATATATTGCTATGGTAGCTAAACAATATTAACATGCAATCAGTTCCTGTAGTCCAGTTTTTATTTAGAGTTGCCATAATGGATGGCAACAACCAGGAGATCAGAGAAGAAAACTGATTTTCATATATAATCATTGTGACTCATGTACTTACTATTGTAGCCCATGTGACAAAGCACAGGTCCAAGGCACTCACAGATATGCTTCTGATTTGTTTGCCAAGCTTAAAAACAGTTTTTAACACTCTTGGGTTTCCCACGAGTCCAAAAGATCATTCCAAACAGCTGCACTCTTTGGCACGGGGACCTTTTATGGGGTTACCACATCAAGAAATACCGCGGAAGAAAAGGAGTATATTCAGTAAGATAGTGGCAGTGAAGGAGGAAACATGCATTTGGGATACAGACAGCCTGGAAAAGCTGACAGGATCATTCTTGCTTCCTGCTAATAGTCCTAGCCTAAATGGCAGAGAGAAAGAGAAGGGAGTCTGAGCAGCTGTGTCAAAGGACACAGAAATCGGCCGTACATCTTGCAATGATTCATGTATTTCTACCAGGCAGCCAGCAAGGGTATGTGAACTGGAAAAACTACAAGCATGGGTGACTACTGAAAGGCATAGGTAGCCAGCTCACTTAATAAAATAGGTCTGGGCAAAACTGATTCTTTGCACATGTGCTGAGCATCCAGTATGTGCAGTATTACTAAGCTCTCTTATGCAAAGGGTCAAATTCCTCTTAGGTATCTAACAACATCAAAAGTCATGTAAAGATAAAAATAAAATAAAAAATAAAAATAAAAATAAAAATAAAGGGCACAACAGGAAGTACTACAAAAAGGCAAAAGCCTTTCTCACCAACACATCTGCACCTATGATCACATCTATTCTTGATGTTCTAAAACAAGAGAAAGAAATAAGCAGCTACTGAATGCAAACAGTATGAATAATACTTTCTCAAGTAGTATTGCTTTTACAGTTTCCCAGGAGATGATGTTCTATTTTAAACTCAAAAAAAACTTCCTTTTTTGTATAGTACAAATAACAAAGATGTCTGGGCCACTATGCCAATAAAGTCAAGTACATTCTACTCTGATTTATCTAGTCAAACCAACTGGAGGCAAAATATTTTACACATTTAGTAATATTAGAATTGGATTTTTCAAGAAGAATCAGCTACTTGACCTGGCGGCCACCTAAATCAAATATCTAGATCTGTAAACCTCCAGCTTTTTGAGGAGGTTTGGGTACATAGTCTAACTTTATTATTCAATGCCATTTCTTCATACCTCGTGTTTCTGATTTTAGCATACTATTGCACATAAAGTACTGTCAAAAATACATAATGTTGTATGAGGTCTTCAAACAATGAAAATATTAGGGAATCTTTATAAATTTATAAGCATCATTCCTACCAGAAAATATTTGAGGTAATAAACATTGCTCATTTTCCTTCTTCGAAGTCAAAATGCTGTTTGTTAACAAAAAAAAGTAAATGCTTTTCTCAATAGATAATGAGACAAAGCTATAAATATATGACACATATAAGACTCCAAAGTAAAAAGCTAACAATAACCTTTCCATTTTCCTTAGTATTCCCAGACCTGTACTTAGAAAAATGTTCCTTCATCACAAAACTCAGAGGAAATTGATTCAATGGGGCAGAATGGGTGCACAATTCCACAAGTACAGATACTTAAACCAGTATAAATAGTACAGGAGTATTCAGCTGTTACCAATATGATTAATATTACCAGCATAACCAATTTAGGAGAATCTTAGTGTAGCTGAAGTGGATAGTGCTGTTAAGGTTCAAAAAATATACACTAAAACATCTCCCAGGCTCTCTGAACACATCTCATCTCTCTCATCCCATATTCTGAACTAATTTACATTTCTGTATGCATCAGCAAATTGGATGTAGGATTAAGAAATTCAGACAAAATTCAAGCACAGCAGGTTTCTTCGCTTTTTCTTACACTCTAACATGTATCTTTATACTCACAGAACTTCATTTCAGGATTATATGCACTGTTACATTAACTGACAGCCTTTGATTTGGTCTTCAACCATACTAATTCAGTTTACTTCTTTATAGTTCCTTCAAAGTTAAGCACAGCCAACAAATTTACATTTGGTGCAGCCAGTGTGCATATATAGACCTCTAGTTTAGCACATTATTTCAATTCAAAAGTGTTTAGAGACAGTCAAAATATTATATTTAAGTTTTAAAATTCACAAATACTGTTGCAAATTGATGACCCTCAGTCCTTGCTAATTGCAGTTCTTCATCATGACATTCCAAGATGGGCATAAAACATAGAGTATTAATAGTCTTTGATAGACTTTGATAGACATTGATGTCTATCTAAGTAATGAAAACCAAATTGTACTTTCAAATACAATATTGATTCCTTCAGAGGGGAGCTGAATTAAATTTGTTTATAGAAAGGAATATTATCATACTATTACCTGTGCTGTGCCTACAAGGCATGAGATAGATGAATTTATAGTGCTACTTAAATAGAAATATGTATTGCATTCAGTTTGTGAAGGGTAAAAATAGGTATACAGAGATAGTGTTTATGATTTTGGAATATTTTCCCTTCTTCATCCACATAGTGAAGGGAAATCATGACACAAAGCTGATTAAATGCTGCAGAGAATCTGATTCAGGCACAGGATACTAAAAAAAAAAAAAAAAGAAAGAAAAAAAAGTAGTCAAGAGTTACTAATGTTTGAGCTTCTTATCCTATTTTCACCAAAGGGAAGGCTGGAGAAGACAAGGTCAAAGTGGTTCTGTTCATTTGCTTAATGTCACCAGACACTGACTCCAAGCCAAAGGAAGCTGAGCTGGGCTGCCTGACAGAAAGACAATGTTTTTTTGTATGGCTGAAGCATACTGCTGGCAAGGAACTTGAGGATATCTGTACTGTGCAGAAAATTAATAGCCTAAATTGAGTAAGCACTGCCTCTGTTCTTATCCAGCATTGTTAACTAAGGGTACAAGAAGATAATATTTTGAAACAAAAATTAGATAAAGATTGGGTCCAAGGCAAAGGAATCTATAGGGGCGCTTTTGCGCTGCCACACTGAGGAGCAGGATTGTTTTGTAGGACTCCATGGAAAGATTTCAGAAACGTAAGAGGGGAAAGACTGAGCAAGCACAAGGTGTTGAGACTTTGAGGAGAGCTGATCTTTACCTTCTTAGTACTTCTTTTGACCTCGCAGGTATATAGACAAACCCTGGCAGCTCCCTCCTCTACCTTAAAATTTCATCCTATACTTTCCAAGGCCTACTCTAACATAGATTTTGAAGATGAATGTAGTCAATATGGAATCATACAAAACCTTTATTTATATCCCTAATGGCTGCACAATGTTAGAAATGTGGGCATTCAAAGTTGAAGGCAAGTTTTGTAATGTCATTTGAATGCCAACACAGAAAACAAAGTATATCTAGATTGCAGTACCTCCTATAACATCTACATGTTGAAGACAAGTAATGGGCAATTAATTTAATTGGACAATGGTATATTAACCATCTTATACACATTTTAAATGCCCTCTTAAACAGCTGAGGCAGAAATAATGAATGCATAAACACCTGAGAATTTTATGAATAAGCAAATGCAGATACAGAAGGTGTTTTTTCCCCAAGATTATTAAGTATTAAGGGTCATGTTCTACTATGGTACAAAGTTTTAGAGTACTCTTGTGCTTTTAAATTATTTCTGTAACGGGGACTGCTAATTTCTTTTGGGCCATATTGGGAATTATTAACTTGTAGATTGATGTGGGTATGGGTTTACTTAATAAATTAATATTTAATTTTAAGTCTCTTTTCTTCTTAGTTTAGGGTCAGCAAAAGGGTGTCATTTTATTGGCTTGCACCTGTTGACTGCTGTTTCGTCAAACTTCAATAAAATTTTTTGGTGCAGCTCTGGGCTTTGAGTGATGACTAAATTGTAATGAATCAAGTGTTAAAGACAAAATTTTAGTAAATTTAAAGAGAGAACAGCAGCTTAAAATGGTTAAAATGTACCTTTGACCATGTTTTGCCCAAACTATTACCTTGCAAACCACACTGCAAACAGCCATACCGATCTTAAAAACTAGAAGAGCTAAAAACCTATCCTCAAAGTAAGGCTTCATACAGGTCACCTCAACAGCAATATTTGTTGCCATCTGGGATACCCCTCATTTTTTAGCTGTTCTTGTGCTCATGATGCACCATTAGTCAGAGACAGGGCAATTGGCCTGAGTAGTCTAAGTGCAGGGAATTCCTAAAAAAATCCATGATATGATTCATTACAGATACAGTGGAGAGAAACAGAAGTGTTAGGATTTGTCATGGCATTTTTTGAAGGGGACTCTTGTTGCAAGAGGCAATGCATGAACATACCCAAAGTTCTACTTCATCGAGCACAAGATACATCCTCATTGTCAAGTCGTGCACACAACACTGTCAAGAGTCTACTCAGAAGGATCAAAGCACTAATCTGTTGAACATCATCCTTGAAAAGTAACAGTTCTCAGACTGCTCCTTTTCCAAAAGCTTCCTGATTTTTTTAATGCAAGTTCTGTCAGTTGTGGTCCTTGCAGGCCTGTAGCAGCTCCTTGATTTGAGCACTTGCCTGCTGCTCTGCAGGCATGATGTGCCTGACATTCTATTCTGCTTCTGCTGAAAATGTTGTCCTTCTGTTCCTGCTGCCCTCTACAGCAGTAGCTAGATCATTAAGCTGAAAAATTCAGGTCACAAAGCATCAGCATAGAGATGAAAAGCAGAGAGTTCAGTATGCATGTGTACATTTTGCCACCTTCCCCATTCTGGTCTACCTACTTTTTTTCCTTGAAGTCATCCATAAGTGGTCAGCTCAGCTGTCGATCAAAATGAATGAACGATAAGTAGGATCGTTAGTAACACAATATAAAGATGTAGTCATCTCTTTCATGCACATGCCATTAGATTTTTTTGTAGCATTTTTAAGGCACGTGTCTTTTAAAGGTGACAAATGCAAGAGCATATCAGAGTTGTTTTGCAAGCT
>JAUBOD010000966.1:157762-168989 GCA_032353885.1 Nothura maculosa
CAGTATTATTGTTAAAACAAATGTTTTGGATACATTGTTTTATCATTTTGTTTCATTGCAAAAGTTTGTTGAAAGATTTCTAGCAGGAACACTAACAGGAAACTTCACTGATTAGGTGAAGTACCATTTTTTCCCCTGCTAAACCAAAATCTAAACAAGGATGGCAGAAAGTTCTTTCTGTTTAGATGAACAGTCAGTATACAATACTGAAAGGCAGTTACCTTGAAATTTGATTTTCTTTTTGCTTAATTCAGTAAAGAGGATATGAAATTTGAACAAAGACATAAAAGCCTTCCAGAAAAATCTCTTGTGCTTCAGCAGGTGACCTCTCCAAGCCTGTAAGTGAAAGTTTTAAACCTCTTATTTTTCCTTTTCCCTTTTCTTAACTTACTGTTGTTAAAAATACAGGGCAATGTTTCTGTTTCCTAACCTCTTACAGAATTTTCACTGTTTGCTCAGCATACAGAGCTATATATATATTCTGTGTTATGCATGGTTACCTCTCTTGACTTCTAAACACAGCAATATACTTTAGGTGTACATATATCTACTAAATTGGTCTTTGGTAGCATCACCAAAGCATACCAGATGTGATGGGACAGATATCCAATATATTATATAACTCAATGACCTTTTTTAGAAGGCATGCATTGCTTTACTTTCTTTTTCCATTAGGCAACTCTTGCAGTAGTCTATCTGAGCAGCAGCTAAATTAGTTCAGTCTTGATGCTTTAGTTCAGCTCTTCCCTGACACTTCCAGTAAATTTTAGTGTGAATACATCCAGCTCTGCCTTTAACCTTAGCTCTGTTACTCTATTTCCAGTAACAGATTCAGTGCAGTGACTAAGGACAGTGCTTTGCTAGCTGTCTAAAAGGATCCTTACCTAAAAGATGTATTTGCTTGGTACATTGAACCACTACTTCAGCATAATCCAAACCTTCCCCAAAACTGGAAATACATCTTGGTTGGCATTGTGTGGAGCTATTTCTGTATGAAGTTTTGTATGGTGATTTGAATGGAGTTCAGGACTAGAATTCCACATGACTTGCCCCTTTCCCCACCTCTGTAACATACTATAGTTCCAAATCAGAGCCCGCTCTACAAGCTGCAAACAGTGACTTATTTACTTCACATTATTAATATTTACCTCTCAGTACTGTCCATGACAGTTCCTTGATCTGAACTAACACCTTAGCATAGTTCATTTTTGCTAAGAGTCTCTGAGCATCTCCACATACTGTGATTTGGTTTGGATCACAAAAGTCTCAGAGCACACTGACCCAAATCCTCTCAAACTAGATGAAACTGGAAGTGTCCCAGCAGCTGTAGTAAAGGATATGCAGTCTGAGGGCCCAGACTAGAGTTAGGCCACCTTTCTTGACAGTGGAGATACAACAGTATTTTATAACCCCAATTCCAGTTCTGTTTTATTTCTTTCCCAAGATCAATTTAGCTCCTCCAGATCCTAAAGCCTGACTATTCATTTAAGATCATTTACAAACTTTGTAAATGTCAGTCCCTTTAGTTTTTCCGTAAAAGTTCTTTACTTGTGTTTAATTTGTTGTGGCATTACATATATCATAATGTTGTTTCTTCTGCCTTAATTATCTGTAAATTTCTTTGTTAAACACTTTACCAATAATTTCATCAATAACACCCATTGACTAGATTTGTCTTTTTAGTTTATAAAAAAATATAAACACCCATAGATGTTTGGTTTGGTATGTTTGGGTATCAACAGTCTTCATTTTTTACTTCACATTTCAGCTGTTTGAGATCTCAGAAGCATCCCTCTTGCTGCAATTCACACCACAGGACATTCAGAAATTATTTAGAGGCAGTAAGTCTGGCACCTACAAAGTGTTGGAAAGTAGTGAGCCAGGGTTACGCTAAAGTCTCCATGAAGACCAGCTGTCCCATCTGGCAATCAGCCTTCCAAAAGGCATATTAAGCCAGATGTTGCAGATCCAAGAACATGGCAGCACTGTTGCCTTCACGGTAAAATTTTGCTTTCTGATGAAAACAAGGTAACAAGGTATTACTAAACATATACAACAAACAGCATACAAAGCAAACAAAAGTACTAGATCTTAGGAGTGTTGGAAGGTGCTTGCAACCATTGCTCCCCCAAAGAAAGGATGTGAGCATTAACCTTTACCAAAGTGAAACAAGATGCTAAATTTCTTCAGTAAGAACACCTTGATTTACAGGGCCAGCCCAGTGGAGCTAAGGACATCTGTCATGGGAGCCACGAGACAGCACCATATACTGAAGAAGAAAGGCTGGAGGCTACAGTGCTTGCCACCACATTGCTGCCTTAATAGTATGTCACAAGAAATGGGTCTTGGTTAAGAAGAGATGATGAACAGTGCTGCAGGCAAATCTCAGGCTCCCTTGATGAATGGCACCATCTCTGAAGCCCCAGACTAAGACTCAGTCATCTGTATTTGCACGGGGCAAAATAACTGATTAGCAGCTTCAAGTTTTAATGTTTGCATTTCAACTGGGCTAGTGTTCAAATATAGAAATTTAAAAATAGCTGTCAAAGGAACAAGCTGGAAGCCAACATTGTGTCTGGGATGTTCAGACTTGTGAATGGTGTTGTGAGAACGTAGGGGATTGTAAAGGTAGCCATCTTACGGCATTCTTTTCAAGGCAAAATAGTAAAAACTAAGTTATCTTCATTTCATCTCAGAAAGGAAATCAAAACCTCAAATTGGAACCTAAGCACCTCAGCAGCTGGAGGGTCAGGGCTTGACTTTTATTTTATCACTTGGACTTCGATCAAAACAAAATGAATTACGTAACTATCTATCAAGATGAATTGACTCAGTCAGTATAGGGAAAGAAGAAGAAAAACAGACCTGTTTTTTAATCTAGATTCTTATTTATATTCACTGACATATTTTTTACAGTAACAAAGCAAGAATTGACATGTTTAGTAGCATGATGACAAAGTTTCATTAATGTGTGTATCAACTATTCCATAGCAGTGTGACTTACAGGAGAAAAGACTCCTGTGAGTCAGTTAGAAATGCAACCGCCAGACAATCACCTCTCCACTACACACTAAAAATCTAAAGAGATGGAAGTTCCTTGCCTATTCCTATTAGTTATGTTATCTAAAGCAAACCGCTGGTTGCTTTAGGTCTCCTGTCAGCATTTTACCCAACCAGTTCCAAGTGGCACCACTTAAGAAGGGACCAGCGTAACTTCATTTTGTCCGTTTTCTTGGATCAATCCCTGTGCCCCAGCTTTAGCAATTCCACTAGCAGCAGCAAGTATTGTGATGAAGTACCATAATGTTATTGCTGTTTCTGTTCCACTTCAGATAGTTTTAGGTCCAAATGCTCAAATTGTGAAAACAAACAGGACCTTTAAGAAACTGTGAAAGACTATGACTTATTATATTGCTATTAAACTTGGACTGGCACTGATTAATCTACAGAAAATTGGTACAAATCTCTTGCAATAAGAAAACAGGTGTGGAGGAAATAGCAGCTTTGCAAAAACTGAAACCTGTGTTTAATTTTCTAACGTGCAGAGTTTATGAACCTGATTCCTATAATTAATGTCTACACATGCATTTCCCTGTTCTGAGTCCTGTCCAATACAAACAGTGATTTTCAGTGAGGGAAAGGCCCATTTTATCTACTACAATAAGAAACCCTAGCAGAGGAAAAGAAAGCATGCTACTTACACAATACATACGGTATTAGATAGCTTTGCTTTCTATATATTGTGACCATGAAAAGATTACACAGCACTCGGGGAAGGAAAAAGAATACATTAGTCCAAGATGGTTTCTCTCATCTTTTTTTTTGCTACTGTCACTTCTTCAACTTTTTCCTGGGCTTTGATTATTTTTCTCTTTGTGTTATTTTTTCTCTGTATACTTTGATTCTAAGGTGGACACAAATCTAAAGGCATTCATTTTCAACATGTAATTTCCACATTTAACTATTTTAGGCAAAATAATTTGTCCCCATATGAAATCAGTCTTATTTATAACCTTAAACCCTGAGCATAATGGTCTTTTATCTTGAAGGTTTTCTAAAACCAGTACTTTTTGTTTACAACATTTGACATTGACTTTGTCACAGAAAGCAAAGTAGCTGAAAGTAAACTAGTCAATAATATGAAAACAAGCACTACTGGAGTTAGCTAGAAGGTTCCTGATTTTTCTGTTCTGAGGTTATATGGTACTAAGCCTCATTAAAATCGGTGTGCTAAGAGATTTAACTGAATTGCATTCAGTTAAACTTGAAAGATGTGGCCTGCATTTTTAAGACTATCTGCACCTGGATGTGTGTGGCTTAAAAGTGTCCCTTTCAGCTAATGCACTCTGGCTGTCAGCGAAGAAGCAGATCATAAAGTTCTACAGACTAGCATCAGTTAATCAGCAACATGATCTAGGTGGAAGGGGCCTTATTCTAATGCTACAGGTCTGAATTCTGCCAGTAGCTTGTTATTTTATGACTCCAAGTGAGTAATATCCCCGTTCTTTTTGTGCATATGTACAGTCATCTTTAAATGCTTGCTACCATAATTTAACTAATACTATATTGAATATTTAAATATTGTTTAGTTTAAGACAGTTCTTTCTGTCTTGCATTCAATATTCAAGACATTCAATATAAGGTTCTAGTCTAACATTTTAGATGTTATAGAAATAAAGATTGGAAGTCAAACTGAAAGTAGACATTTGCTCTTAATTTCTGGGAAAAAAAATATATGCACTGTATCCGAATGATACCCCATCACCTTATACAGTAAAAGACTTTACTCAACACTATTTATTTAGGAAGCAGGTGCTCAGGATATACAACCTTGCCTTCATAAATATTAACAATATTAACTATCAGGCAAGATAAATTCATGATGCTCTAAGTGAACCTTACTTTAAGGTCAAAGTCATCCCTCTGGCTATTGCTTGTAAAATGCACAAGGCAGTTGATGCTTTTTTTTTTCCCACCCTATTTCTCTTTCTGCCTTTTTAAATAATTCAAGTCTTAGTCTAGGCTCAATACATGCACTTTCAGATGAGTTTACTTCCCAGGTGGCTTGTCACAGTCTTTCTAATTCTTCCTTTGAAGTATATACAAGCCATCATTTAAGTCAAAAGAAAAACAGAGGCTAAGCGATGTCAGTTTTATGATACTGTTTATTACTGGCTGTATTATCACAGTTTGAGACAAGGATTACTCTGCACTTACAGATAATCCATTCAGATCAATGCCATGCCAAATGATGATAGCTCAAGGTTGTAGAAATTCGAACTTTTTAGTTCCTGTGTGCATTTTATACAGAAAAAGCCTAGAAAGAGTCTAATACATGCCTCCATTGAACAAATTTGGTTTCTTTTATCTCCTAAATTAGTATTAAAATGAAAGATAGGTACCCAAAGTACCAAACTGTCAAAAGTACATAGCAATCTGGAACATCAAATATCTCATGAGTTTGTCAGAATTTTGCAGAATTGAGCTCATTTCACATATCTGCCCTCAGTAATTCACTCAGTGAATTATTCAGTGAATATAACCTCAGTGAGGTTAAAACTATTATCAATGAAAACCTAGAAACTAAGTCATAAGCTGAGATACCTGCAGCTGGATAAAGAATGTTTCTAGAATCTTCTTCCTTAAACTGGCAACTTCATGTCTTTGATGTGATAAGTGTACTATCTGAGGAGCCACATAACATAGGAATGGACATAATGGACACAAGAAGTTGGGACACAAATATCCTGAATGACTTTTGCCAGTTCCCAGGCACATATTTTTCTAAACAGGTCACACATCCCCTGTGACTCTTTGGGTAGTGTCACTGGGCACATCATGGCATGTATGTCACAAACATCTGCCTGGGTCATGCCCTTGATCACAGCAAAGAGCTAAAAGCAGAGAGACTTACTTTTACAACTGGTGTTGCTAGAGATGCAATACACAAATTGCCAAAAGACTAAACTCGTGTCTTAAGTAAGAATCAGCAATTTAGTAATTATATTCTGAAAAATGAAGAGTAACCTTCAAGTGGGAAGGGGAGACAAACATGAACTATAAATAAAATCTCTCTCCTCTCTCTCAAAAAAAGTCTTTTTTCTTCTTTTCTTTGCTGTCTGGAATGGATACATTATTCACAGAGTCATTGGAATACTCTCTTAACACTAGCTCAGCTGTGCAATCAGATACGTTGCACTAAATAGCTGAGGGAGTTTTTTTGGGGATAGGAGGAGAAAGAGGGAGAATAAAAGAAACTAATAACTCCAGCAGTCCCCTTCAATCATCTCCTAAAAAGGGTCAAAGTGCAACTGCTTTGAAAAATCCAGGTCCAGTCTAGTTTGAATTCTTCACATTTGCAGAATTCCAGGCACAATTAAGAGACCAGTAATGACGAGGAAAAGTGCTGACCATGTGTAAGATAAACAGCAATTATCAAAACCATTGCCAAGTTTATATTCCAGAGATGCACATTTTCTTAAGTGACACAGTAATGATAAGTGAAGTCAGGCCAGCTAAGGAAAGCAACATGAGGCAAACAAGCTCGTTTGAGAGCAGCGTTATCTCCTTCAGACTGCTAAGAGGTGCAGAGGATTCCACAGGGCTGAAGTCATCTGAGCTAAGAGAAGGTCGTCAGCTTGGGAATGACACCTTTATTATCACCAGTTTCCAGCCTGAGATGAAACAATCATGCCAGTTGCAAAAAAATACGTACAAATATATACACATTCTGAAATGGCTTTCTTCTTTCACTCCTTCTCTAAAATCACAATCAAAGAAAACACAGACAAAAGCAATTTAGACTAGAAAGAAACTTCTTAAATATATATATAAAAAAGAAGCAGCAAGATTTCAAACACCTATTGATTGCTAGTGGGAACATTAAGAGAGTGTTTCACAGGATGTGGTAAATGGAAATTTTTTATTTAAAACATGTAGTGGTTTGTGGAAAAATATTTCCAGTGTAGTTTAAGATGATTACAGGATACTGAAAAAACTGTTGGTGACATATGTACTGATATACAAGGGAAGCAATGCAAATGAAGCAAGATGTCACTGTCTGAAAGGTTCATTTGAAATTGTATGGATTTCTATTAAAGTATATAGAGATTACTCCTCAAACACATCTGATTTCTTTATGCGGTGCCAAAGAATCAATTTTCTTAATTCACATAACTATTTGAAGATACAAATATATTCATATATATGTATAAATAGACACTAAGACAGAAATACTAGATAAAATCCACAATGTGTATCTCTAAAAGAATACGGAAAGAATCATGGATGGTATCAAAAGGAAAATAAAAAAGAAAGTTATTTGACATATAGAAAACTTCTCCAGGAAGCAGATCTAAAGATTTTGCTTACTAAGGAGAAGACTGACTGAGAAGATGGTTCTATCATGGTATTACATAGGGAAAAATAGTGAGCTCATTAATCTAATAGTACAATTCTCAGTGGTCAGAAGCTGATGCCAGATAAAAATCAAGTTAAAAGTAATGGTTTGTTTGGACTTTGTCAGTCATTGAAAAAATGCTATCAAAGCAAACTTTGCTTAATATCAGACCAGGACTGGATGTCTTTTTGGAAGGCATGTTTAATTTAAACAGGAAGCACCGAGTTCAACATGGATAACTGGATGAAGTGTAGCAGCTTGTGACATACAAAGAGCAGAAAGCTCTTGGCTTCCAGCTTTAAACTTTATGGATCCCAGAACTTTATACTGGACTCTTTAGTCTGCCGTCAACAGTTCCTAAACATTTCACAAACTTGTCTGGATCTCTACTTACAGGTCAGGCTGTGATACACATTTTTTTTTTTTTTGCATAAGCTTTTCTTCAGCCCATGTCAAAGGTAACTTGTTAGTTCATTGAAAATCTATTTGAACAAGTTTAGCAAAACATAATGACAAATAAATTGGCTGTGAACCCTGTGGCTCAGAACCTAATTTTCAAAATATGCATAAGTTGGTGACATGAAAATCAATTTCCTCTGGAATGTGCTTCTCCTCAGCAAGGGCTATTCCAATGCCAATATGTTCTCTCATATCATTGGTTTTGGCTGTGATACTAATAAAAAAAGTGGCAAGATTTTTTTTCCCCTTACAATGGGTTAAAAAAAATTATGAAGTCACCGAGCAGGGTTCGATATCTTTTTTTTTTTTAATTTTAAATAACATTAATATGTGTATTTTGGAAGAAATGAGGCCTGAATTTTTGCTATGCAAGTACAGGGAATATTAGATTACAGTGACAGAGGAAAGCAGTTAGGTCAAGACTTAATTAAAGCCTTGAAAACGTAACTGTACTGAAACAAAAGTTGCTGTTCTGGAAACCAAAGAAGCAAAAAAAAAAGGAATCGTTCACTAAGTTACCAGGAATGGGATGGAGGGGGAAGATTCATCCATCCCCACAAAAGAGGTGAACACAGTGTGAAATGCCCCTGTGCTGGGAAACACAGGGGAGGCACATGCGCAATGAGCCCACAGTGCGTGGCCAGCAGACCCCTCCAGCCAGGCTGGGACTTCCAGGGGAACTGAAACTCACCATTCCAGCCCACCAGTTCATGTTGAAGGGGCTTTTATTGCCATGACTGAGGGTTCCATCTGTGCCTCTTATGGCTATGGTACACACACCTAACCAAGAGATGTAAGATGCCATCCACCTGAGCTGGTCACAAAGGAGGGACCTCCAAAACAGAAACAAAGGAAGAGGAGGAAAATGGGAGTGAAAGAAAATGTGATCAAAAGGAATACTTGACAAGAACTCTTTCCCATTCTTCTCAAGCCCACAAATGTTCAGGACCACCCTGGATACAAGTGAGAATACGCTAAGAAGAAAAGCCGAGGAAATGTTTTCCACAGAGCAGCTATATTTCACCTTTCAAATTCGAAAATGCCAGACTTACATAAGACCATCACTTTCTACCATCAATTTCCATTAGTTACAAATCATTTTCTATTAGCAATCCATTTTTAAAAATTGTGCCAAAAAAACAGGTCTCAGAAAACAGCATCAGTCATTTCCATTCCCAGAGGCAAACTTGTTTTATCCCATTCTAAACCCTGCTTAGTAAACAAATCTATAAATCCATTTTGACGATGTCATCAGATTAAGCATTGGCTTTTCCGTCAGGGCAAGAGCCAACTCTACAGTAATGACACAAGTTGAAAATAAAAAAAAATCTGAAATGAGAGAAAATGTGAACTGCTCAGTGGAAAATAATGATTAAAATAGGCACCAATTTCACTTCATAGCCAACAACATTTGCATTGGGTCTGTTTCCATCAGGAGTAAAAGTTCTTCCTTCTTCCATATGGCAATAAAGTCCATCCTCAATCATGCATTCTTCATAGATTCTCTTTTTTTGTGCCAAAATCCATATAGAAGGGCAGCCATCTTCATGCATCTATGAGAAAAAAATCCTACACATAAAAGTTAAATTTGGTTGAGGGGAGAAAGGGAGCTTGGGCCACACACCACTAGAATCACACTATCAGTGAACTGAGAGCATATGCTCTCTGTAGCACTCCAGTAGTCCCCATAGGATTAAAACATACACACACATCCTACAGCTCATTACATGGTGAGGTAATACAGGACATTCTCCATTCTGAAAGATATGTAGAGGCTTTAATAAATGATAGAGTCCTTTAAAAAAAAAGGTTGAGAGAAAAAAAAGCTTTAGACTATAGAAATAGTCTTTTTATCCCATGAAATTTTGCTGAGGCCTATGCAGACTAGAGATTTTTGAAAATTTTTATTCAACTTTTATGGTTTTGGGAGCAACTCTTAAGTCAAAAACAATAAATGAAATAGTAACATTTTGACTGTGTTTATACCAGTAAATGACACAAGGGGATGCTCCCAGGCCTTGGAATTTGGCTGTTATGTCATTCAGTTGTTAAACTGCTTCCTAGAAAGGATTTGATACAGATTAACAGTAACACACAGACTATTTCTAGGTATAATACAGAAGCTAGAATGGGACCATCCCTAAGAGGATAACTGCATGACTCTTGAGGAGGCTAAAATTCTAACAGTAGGACTACGGGTTGCTCTGCGTATATTGGCCTCAGAAAAGGGTCCTGACCCTGCTGAATTTGCTAGTCTAGACATAGCTTCTACCTGCCAGAACAATACTTCAGCTAAAGCAAAGGAACACACAGTCTATTAGCAATGTTGCTAGAACACCTTGTTATTTTGTCAGCAGAGCATATTCAGTCAAGTTCCTCCACCAGTCTCTCTCATCCAGTCCCAGTACCTTTTACATCTCCAAGGAGCAAAAGCACATACAGAGAGAGAAAACAGGAGGAGAAAGCTCAATTCCCTTTTCCACCCACAGGGACCCTATGCATAGTCCAGAAAGTGCATTAGCCAGCAGACTGTTGACTTTCCTGCTCCCATTGCTGCAGGTGGTAGAAGTCACAACAGGAGTTACTCATTGAGGGTTTAAAAATTGCTAGTTAAATATGCTAAGGGAGGTGATTATAGTTGCACAAAATACATTTTTTATTTTCCTTTTTATACTGATTATGCAAGTTATGCATGTTATTAAATTTATGATATTTTGGTTGACAAATCAAATGCCTGTGAAACTTATGAAATGCCACATTGAGATTTCTATGCAAACATTATATATCTGCATCTTTGATGCAAGTTTCCTTCTAAATCAGTTATTCTTTCCATCTCAATTCCTTTCTGCCAAATAAATACATTTCCAGCTGTAGATGTGGGAAACAAATACTGTCAGGCAATGACCAGCTAGGAAACGCACACCTGTCATAAACTAAAGAGCATCTCAAGGGATATATTGTATTCCATTCCCAACTTACCAAGAAAGGATACAATGGAAAAATGGATTGGTGTCAACTACCAGATGTTTTCAAGCCTCTCTAATTAGGTAAAAAAATTAAACAACTGCTATATTCTATATTATAGATATTTTGCAGATGTGTATTTCACATAAACATAGAGAGTCTGATTTTCATTTACACTGCTCTGGCACTGAAACATCCCTTAAAATTGGCATAAGTTATTTACACACATTTTGAGTTCCCTTTATACTATGAGAGTATAATAATTTCACATAAATATAAGAGGATCAGGACTATAGTCTTTTGGGAAGACTTTAGCAAGGAATCTTGAGAACAATTAGCTCTTGTTAATAGAAAAAAAGAAGGAAAAATAAATCTTATTCTCCTTTAAGTAGTATTTACATTTCA
>JAUBOD010000966.1:169089-186493 GCA_032353885.1 Nothura maculosa
GCATAAGGAACACAAACCATTCAGCTAGATTTTTTTTCACTCATTCATGCCTTTTCCTGAGGCTCTACCGGACAAGCCATAAGTTGCAAAACTTTCTTAAGAAGAAAGAAAATAATAGTCTTGTTTGTACCTGAAGCAATAGCAGTTCCTCATCTTGCAAATTAAGATAAGAGGAAAATCATCATTAGGCAAGATTAAATGGTAGAACGTAGTAAAATACCTAATACTAAATTACAACTAACTGAACTACTTCATTCTGCTCTTGCCAAGGACTAGGGCAAAAAAAGACTGAGTTCCTGTGTTCTTTTGTAATATGAAAGCTGCTTTAGCTAACTCTTCGTGGATATCCTCAAACAATTAATAGATAAATATCCATAAGACAAAAAATATTTTGAAAAGTGCATATCATTATGCTAACAGAAACGTAATATACATTCTTTGTGCCTTCCAGTTAAGTAATAATTACTAGAAATCTCTACACTTAAATGGACATTCCTAACCCAAATGATTAAGTATTTTTGAAGGCAAAGAATATCTATTACATAAAGAAATAAAAACAGAAATCACGCATGTTCACAGCAGCAAATAGCCATCACTGTCTATGCTTAACATTTTCAAATAAGCTTTTCTAGTACTTACAAATTTTAGATTACTATACTGGCATTGTGACAGCAACCCATTCCTCAATCAGAAACTCTGATATTAGAAAGAAAAGACTGATTTTCCGTATGTTTAAAAGAAAGAATATCTGGAACAAAAATTATTATTACAGCACCATTCACAAGGTACCTTGTGCGATCAGAGGAAACTGAAACATTTATATGAATGAATTTGATTTCTCCTCAGTATTCCTGAATCATTGTTTATCTTTGTGATATATTATGGTTATATTTTTCCTTATTTGGCTATCTGGTCTAATCAATAACTCTTAGAAATGGGCAAGTGCACAGTGTACTTGTAGTAACCATCACATTCCTTAAGGATTTTTTTATTAGTTTACGTAATATCTATCCAAATGATAGAAGACTAATTGAAAGTGTTTGTCTAAAAAACACAGTATGAGGGAAAAAATATAAACTTAATAGAAGCATTACATTTTCTTTATTATGTTGCAAGTTGCTTCTACAGAAGGAATGGGAAACTGGGTGCTAGTCTGAATTGTAGGTTCCGCTACCTTTTGAGATTAATTCTATGAACTGCAGAGAAGTCTGGCCTGGATTTCTGGTTTTATTTCATGTTCCTTTTGTGAATAAATTCAAAACTACACTGGGCTTTCAGCTTATATCAGTATGTGGAGCACTGGTATGAAATAAACCACCTGCTCTTGGATAGCTTATACAGAACTAATAGCAAATAGAGCCTGACAGGACAAAGAAAGCCCAGGTAATAATAAGAGTTGGGCTGCAGATTCTGCTCTGTTAGCCAGGATGCTGTGTAGTGTGCATGCCACCCTGGTGCATTAGGGCTGCCAGCTGCTTCTCAGAGGCGCATGCGTCACTGAAATGGTCTGGAAAATGCCAGCTGGAGTGTACAGGATGGGAGGCAGGAAAGTCTTGGTGGACTTCCAGCAGGGGGAGAGGAAGCTGCCAACACTTGTGAGCAAAGATTAGTAGAGCCAAGTCTCTCTCCCCTTGCTGTCTCCCAGTCCAACCATCCAATAAATATTTCACTTTCACTTTCACAGTGGGAGAGAGATGTGGCAGTTCTAGACAGAGTCCAGCACAGAGTGACAAAGATGATTGACTGAAACATCTATTGTGTAAGGAAAGACTAAGCAAGCTGGGCCTGTTTATCCTTGAAAACAGAAAATTGAAAGGGGATCTTAACATGTACAAATACCTAAGGAGCAAATATAAAGATGAGAGTAAACTCTTCTTGGTGGTGGCCAGTAACAGAACAAGGGATAGTGGCTACAAGTTGAAACAAAGGAAGTTTCACGTCCATATGAGGAAGAACTTCTTGACTATGAGGGTGGCAGAGCGCTGGAACAGGCTGTGGAGTCTCCTTCTTTGGAGATCTTCAAAACTCATGCTCTGAGTGTCCCTGCTTGAGTGGAGGAGTTTGACTAGATGACCTTTAGAGGTCCCTTCTAACTTCAACTATTCTGTGATTCTGTAAGAGCCCCCTTCATTTTGGCCATCTGTTACAGCACCCACCTCCTTCCTACACCACAGTATTTCCAGCCTTCCCGGTTCAAGCAGGAGAAAGGATGGTAGAAAATCTGAGCAACCTCTGTTTGTAGTATGGAGAGAGGACAGCCAAAGCCCACTTGGTGACAGGCACCTGTACCAGGCTCATACTCATGACTTGACCTCTCCAATGCAGCTAAACGGTAGAAAGAAGCAGTTAATGATTGCCTTCATCTGCTATGGGCACCAAACACAGTACATACCCAAACCTTCACTGCGATTATCGCCACCCTTCCCAGACATACTCCAGGTCACACAAACAGGGTCATTAGACCCTGGACCTCACCTTAAGGAAATTTGCTTCTGATTTGTAATCTTTTGGCTTTTATCTCTGAGGTAAAAGAGTGGCACATCTAGAGAAACCTCTATCAAAGTCAGTTTGTACAGCTCTGTTTGCTCAGCCCCCCACCTCATGCCTCTTGAAGAGTTAAATTGTAAACAAGACAGCTCCCACTTCGAGTAAAATTCAAAGCAAGTCTATATTAAATTGCACTGGGAATCTAAAGGGTCAACACAAAAGCCATGGATGGATTCCACTCCTTGGAGACTTAATCCTTTGGACTAAGCAGGTCTTCTTTTAAAGCAGACTAGTTCTGTCCAGAGCATTATTTTTATTCTAAATATTAAAATTCCTATCACAAGGGAGGCACAGGGAAAATTTCTGTTTATGATTGAAAAACAATCTGGCACACTTATACTGAGTCAATATTGAATTCCTGAACCTGAATGCTGTTGGTGAGTTAGGCTTTGTCAGAAAACTTCTTGAAATCACAGTGTTGCCTGGGAGCTATAATGCTAGATGTGTTTGAACTGAAGTGCTCATATACAAATAAGAAGATGATTTTGAAATTTGTTTCATAATTCTGAAAAACTTCATATTGGATTGGTTAATTATCATACATGACTTTCTAAGGAAAATAGATCAGTAAACACTTTGCATAAACACTTATCTTCATTCTATGACTATTAAATTTAGTAAGAAAGAAAATACTGTAAAGCCTGTGTTTTTGAATTACACAGAGGAAAATAAATACAGAAATTTAACAAAGACTGTCTTTCTGAAGCTTGTTCAAACTGACAAAACAGAAAAGTGTGTGTGAGTCAGTAATGTAAGCTGTGTTTAACATTTTAACATTCAAACTACACTGCACAAACATCTTTGTAAAAGGCTATTGAAGCCATCTTCAAAGAAATCTCTTTAGCAAATTAATAACATAAAACAAGAGGGAAATGGATTTTAAACTAAAAAAGTAAAATTCAGGTAAAGGTAAGAATTGTGCAGCACATGAAAAGATTGCCTAGGGAAGCTCAGAAATCTCCATCTGTATAATTCCTGAGAACAGGCTATGTAACAAGACTTATCCAGGCTGTTCATACAACTTTCCTTGGCTAAGGAAGGCGTAGAGATCCTGTTCAGCGCAGATCCCTGTTCTGTGTTACCACAACTGCAGAATTAGTTTTGAGCACATAGCATTTACTAGATAGTGCTTAGGAAACACAGTGTCTGTTCGCATTTATGCAACTTCTCTAGATAGACGAGAAAACAATAAAAAAGTAATCTCACTATAGTCTTTAAGATATCAATAGAAAAGCCAAAGATTAAGGAGATTTGGCTCTTAATGTCATATTCATTAATAGGATGCAATATTTCTTCATAATAGGCTAAGCAGAGCTAGGTGGGATTCTAGAAATATTAACTCAGAATTTCTTTGCTATGGTTGGTTTGTTTCAAACAAAATATCATTTAAAACAAGCTGTATTTGTTTTGCCTGTAGCAACTGACATTGAGTAGACATTCCCTTTGCCATCATCTTGATATCATAAAAGAAATCTCTAGAGACTTCTACTGACAGCTTCATGAGCTGACTATGATGACACTACATATCCTATACCATGGAATAGGGAAACAGAGAATTCAGTTTTTACAAGAAAAATTACAGAAGAAAAAAAAAAGAAAAAAATTTTAATGGAGTTTGCAACTTTAGGATCTCAACTGTTTCGAAATACGTTTTTCAGCTTACAAACGCATTCATGAAACTGCTTAACATCAAGCGGTTAGTAAGATATTTTCATTTTTTGATTTTTTCCTCCACTTAGTATTTTTAAAATAAACAACACAACTAGAATGTAGAATGTGGTGTGCTTGTGGTTTTCACACAGAATTGCATTGAAAATCAACTTAGCTTCATTTTTTTCTGTGGGTATTTTTCTTTTCTTTTTTTTTTTCTAAAAGAAGACACTTTTACTGCATATGTTCTTCCTAGGAATCGCTTAGTATTTCAAGAATCATATTTGATAGAAAAAACTTGATAAAGTGCACTAAAAACAAAGGACAAAGTAAAACATGGATGATGTAATGCAAAATGAACTTAATAGAATGCAAAAATAACAGGCAAACTCAAAGGTTTCTACCTTTAAAAGTAAAAATTAAAATAGTGAGAAATGAATAGCTATTATTCTTAGGATGTACTGAAGTTCCAAAGTAAAATGAAATAAACTTGAAATATTAAAAAAAGAGAATAAAAATATGCATTAAAGTCATGGAAATGACCTTTGTTCTGCCTTACCAAAAAGTTCATTTTACAGTCCTTCCTGGTTATGTATATATGTATGTTGAGAGTCTCTTTCTGAAAAGCACTTTCCCAAACTGAATGCTGGGAAGAGGATGGTGGGAAACACTCAACATTTTTTATTATATTATTAGAAATCTGAACTGCTTGGACCTATCTCTTGAGCTACACTTGCCAAGAAGTATAATGCACTGGAAAAATGTGAAAGTTAAGCAACTTTTAACTAAGAAAGACATAGTTTTCCATTGTGGTTATAGATGCTTTAAGATTCGAGGTTCATTGTTAAATCTTCTTTCAAAATTTAGTATCATCATTATATCCTATCACACAAAACATGTTATTAACATGTACATTATATTTGTTTGTATAAGCTGTTGTAAATATTTCTATACTTTCCTTCAGGCATTTTCTCCATATACATTAGGCAATGAACTAATCATAAAAGTACATGAACTTGTATGTTTGAACTCCTAACCTGTTTTGTTTTTTTTTTTTGAATTTGCCTATGCTTAAAATTTTACTTAGTTAACTTTTACTTTATATTCTCCTCATTTAGTGAGACAATAGAGGCTATTCCCAGAAGCATTTGAATGATCTGTCAAAACTGAAGTGCGCATCTGCAGAAGGTCATACCAGACTATACTTTATCAGCAGTTTTGGGTGCTGAGAAAGCTGTTTTAGGTGCTTAAAGACTAAAAGAAAATGATGAAGAATTTGGCACTTGCAAACAAGACTTGCACAACCAGTGTACTATGGGAGAGTGCGTTTCTGAAGTCCCATGCGTATGCAGGAGCGCACAGTTTGAAACTCAGAGAACTGGTACTCCTTACAACATGCCTTTGGGCAAAGGAGGTTTGACTTACCCCCGAAAATATTTTAATTATTGCCATAATGACGGCAGTAGCAACGCCTGTCCCTTGCCACAGGAGGACATGGTTATGGCATTTCTCCATTTGAGCTGTTTAAAGCCACAATTTGCATTTTGCCAGAGACATTCATAACCAGACATTCCTCAGATTAGGGAGAGAGAGACAGAGACAGAAAATGCTTTCCATCCCTCATGTGGAGTCTCAGAATCTGGAATGAAAGACAAATGTAGGACAAGAGGAGACCAAACATTGGAGCCCAGCATGACTCTGCTGCCCAGTAACAGGAGGATTATCCTTCAGTGGGGGTAGCTTTGGATCTCAGTCTCACTTCCACAAGCTGTTTACATATTTTATGTAATGACTTATTAATTCAAAACACACAAGCATTCCCAAAGCGCTGAGAATGCCAATTAAAGAAGATGAATAGCAGGCACCAGAGTCTATGAACTATACTACTCTCTTTTGATTGTTTCTTTGGGCAGTTTATTCTGGAGAGTTTGCATATACAGATTAGCTGACAACATATAGTGGCTGGCTTGAGTAAGCATGAATGAGATGATCAGTGGGACCTAATATACCATAAATAAGTGGGGCCACTTTTCAGGAAATGATGCTAAAAAAAAAGATTCTTATTATGAGTCACTAAGACAATGAACTAGGAATAGCACATTGACAACAACAACAAAAAAAGAGATCAGAAGAGAATATTAGTGCAGGATATTTCCTTTTCACCTTCTTTATTTCTGCCAGCACTGTCATTAACATGTAACCATATGAGGTACTTAGCTACCATTCAATAAAGGTTATGTATTTTAATAAAAAGAACAATAATATCAAAAACGTGTTTTAAAATACAATTCAAGCCTTCTCTGGACAAAAAGGAAGGAAACTATTTTTAAATACAGCTTGAAAAGTAGATATTAACAATAAGAAGATATATTATATTTGATTTCAGTTTAGTCATAAGGTTATGGTGGGAGAGACAGATGGAGAGCTGGAAATAAGTTAAAAGTCTACCTTCTTTGTTAGTCATGAAGTGGGGAAAAGGATATATTTCTCTTCAGTTGTACTCCCTACAGATACTTATCTGTTAGTCTGCTTTATTACCACCAGTGGCAGCCTGAGCTGTACATCATTGCAAGGTTACTCTGGAGTCAGAGCTAAACAGCTCTGCCTCAACTAAGCTAACAGGGGTTCTTGGAGAAGCGTTGAAGACAGAAGAGGATAGGAAGAAAGAAGTGATAATTCTGAAATGTGTTGAAATGAAAATAAGCAAATGTGTAACTTAAGGCATTTCCTCAGGTTCTGCTCAGGAATGGAGCTATGAAATTCAACTTGTCATCAGAACTCTCTAATAAAATTGTCTGCATATTATCTAGAAAAAATACTGCAGCATTTTGGCCTAGAGCTGTACTTTCTATCAGAAAGTCTCAAGTTTCAAATTAAACTATGGAAACTCTGGGTCTAGGCTGAAATAGGACAAACCCATAACTGGCAGAGTACTTTGTATATCCTATTTTAAGTTAATATAATGAAGAATCAATCCTGTATTCTCATCGGGTTTTTGCCTGTGAAGGCAAAAGAGAGAATTTATTACTCTCTAATCATGAGACAGTCTAGCCCTGCATGCACTAAAAGATTGTTTCAGCAGCTGGATTAATACCTAGTTTCTTCCTTTTTCCTTTTTACTTGTCAAGTTTAAGATATACCATCTTTTAAAGATGGGAGCAGAAGAGCCTATCAGCAAAAACACCTAAGAGGAGAGAGATTCCATTGTCAATAAAAAAAAAACAAAAGGTGCTGAATTGCTATATATCTGAAAGCAAAACAGAAGTAAGGCAACCTAGAAGCATAGAACAGCAGATCTGTTTTTCAGTAGACAACCTAATTTGAGGGAGAGCTAGTGCCCTGTGTGATGCCAATCCTTCCTCTCCCTCCTTATGCCAGATCTCAAATACATAGTTTCCCCTGGCTTCCTTCTTTTTTGGCAGACAGCACTTGTATTTTCCCCTCTCTTTGAACTACCCTAAAGCCCTCTGGCGATTCTGCCATCCTAGTCCAATGATTAGGCCAACTTCTTGTCAAACTTGCCATCACCATCAGGGAGATAGGGCTAAGGCATGTGCTGACCTTACCCTGAGCCATGTGTGTGTCTGCATCACATTTTCCATCACTCTCTGTTTCCTCAGCTTTGAAGACCAATACTCTCTTAACTTGCACACAAGATTGAACCAACCGCACTACTATGCTCAGCACACAGATAAGCACATTTTTTTCTATCAAACTGGTGATCACACTAGTTTCATTTGCACAGTTAGAAGTGTAAGCAGGTTATGCAACTGTGTCATAGCAAAATCTGCAAGTATGCTTCAAAACCAGGCATCAACATTAGTTAATGGATTTTCACATGCAGCTGTTTCATAGATTCACTATAAAAATCTTTAGTTCTCTCTACTACCCAGAATAATGTTTGATTACATGCATTTTCCTGTTATGTGCCACCCTGTCTTCCTCCTCCCTCCTTACCAGAATGCTTTACTTACTTAATACATCAAATGACTAAGCATATGTAGTTTTATCACCTGGAAACCCTCTCAAGGGCAAAGCACAAGGTGAACGAAGGGATAGCATTGAATTTAGAATATCAGCACCCAGTAGTTTGCCCCTGGCTGTAATGTGGATCCATAAGCACTTCACCAACCTAGCAGCATAACCCAGCAAGATCCTGGCTTCATGTTGAGAAGAGACCTACTTGGTACCAGATCCAGTTTTGGGTCTGGTTTATTTCAACCTTGTACAAAGCAGCATCATGCCATAATGAAAGATTTTATGCAACAAAGTAAGGTACTGGTGAAAGTAAGTTCACTGCATGTGCATCTAAGGTTGCCTTACCTAGGCATGAAAAGAAGGTTATATCAGATTTCCGAAGCATGTAAAGATTAATTGCACAGAACATATCTCATTGAACATACCACAGAGGTGCAAGCATGGGTTGACTGTGGTTTCACAACTATTGAAATCAGTAGTGTTAAGTTTTGCTTCTTACATATGACTCTGCATTTCACTGTTTCCCTTCAGGCTGTCCCTGATGGTGATTCAAATAGCCAAGGGAAGTAATAATAAGGAAATTTCCATAGAGGGAACGGATGTTACATAAATGCTTCCATAGGCCTCACTACTGTTTCCTGAGAAAGGAAACTCCATTCATCAAGTCTGTAATAAATTGACATCTCATCAGCAGGGGAAACAAGAGGAAGGCACTTGTGAAGGCAGAAATCTGTCCCTCTACATGTATGAATTGTTTTCCTTTGCATGCCTAATCTGTGAGGTGACTAAAGCTTCCCCTTCCAGTGCTATAATATTCACATGGGAAACGTTAAGTTAAATATTACAAAATTAAATTGTAAGAGTTATTGGAAACTAGAGCTGAGCAAAATATTAGAATTTTCATCCCAAGGGAAATTCTGATATTTCAACTTTTGTTTTCTTCCAAAATTAGGATGGGAATGTTGAAATACTTATTTTTTTTTCAAGGAATGGACATGTTCTAAGCCACTTCGACATTAAACTGAATTTGACAAAGTTGTGGCAACATCTCCTGGGAATTATTGTTAATATACCTTGTACTTAGAATTGTGTTAACAAGAGTTATTTTAGTTGGGCTATTGAACCAAAAACCTTAAAAAAATGCTCAAGGTCAAGCAGAACATTAATTTCTTCCTTTCTTCTCTCTGATTATTTAATCCCTTTTACTTCCTCTGTCAAAAAAAATTATTTTGAAAGGGAAACATTTTTTGAAATAGAAAATCATACTATTCATTTTTTAAGATGATCAATAAAGTGCTTTGGAATTTGTGCTTTGTCTTCAAACATGGGATATTTCTGGCTAAATTTAAAAATGAAAAAAGAAGGAAAATGTCTTTCACGACGTTGTCAAAACTAATTATTATTAGTGATCAAGTCAGTAAATTGTTTCAATTGCTTCAGTGCAGAGTTTATCAAGCTAAAGGATACTTATATTCACTGAAAGAGCATCTGTATTATTCTTCATAGGCTTCCTGGCTTGACTGCATCTCCTATAACTTATATTCTGCCTAGAAAGTTAACGTGATACCTTGGCATACTCCCGCATTCTGATATCTTAGCAAATTGCATCCTAGGAACTCATATATTTATCTCCTTCAGAGGAATATTTATTTTTTTCTAATACTGTATTGCTAGGTTCTGCTCACTGGGCAGATCACCTTTGTTTTAAGAGTATTGCTGGCATATTGGCTGAAGGCTGTTGACTTAATGAGTGCCGTGACTTAATGAGAATGGAAAAATCTCAAAAAAGATGTCCTTATGAAGGCGAAATGGTATCTTGCTGCAATTTCATGTGCACTAAGATGCTTAAGAAGCAGAATGAGAGGTCCTCACTGTTCAGATTCATTTTACAGATTTAATCAGTCTAGAATTTTTCTGCTTACAGATCGTTCATTGAACTTCTGATGTTCGTTTAGTTGGCTGATATTTTCTAGACATCTGAGGTCTCAGGTCCTATTTGTTCAATAAAAAAATAAGGCCTGAGACCTCAGATGTCTAAACACACATAGATTTTTTAAAAAATCCCTGCTCATATTTTTTGCTGTTCTCATACTAAGGGTAAAGGTTACTGTTTTAGTTTAAACATAATATTTTCATGGTTTGCAAGAAAATCTGTATTAGTTTACATTTTTGGCAACTTTCATTATACCCTAGTGATTTCTAGAAGTCCTTGTACTTTCCTGCTGGTGAGAGATACTTTCCATAAAATAACACAGTATAAACATAGTAATTATTAACTCACTGTGATGTGTTTTGTTAAGGTGCAGAGAGCATATTGAAATGACTGAATTTCTTCAGTGTCCAGTTTTGTGGCCATGTATTCCACTTGAAAGTCATTAAGTTGCAAAATGTACCTTCTAGTCACTATGAGAATTCTGACTAATGAGAAAGACAGGAGCAAATCCTAGTTAGTAAAACTGTCCCTTACCCCATCATGTCTGACAGATCACTACAGTTCAGCTGACTGAGGATATTAAAGGGGTCTGTGCACTGCAGAAGGGTTATTCTTTTAAAGCAGCTCTAAAAATTGCTTTAATAAGTGTGAATTTCTCATTTAATATATTTTAAAGGTTAATACTTTCATAGCATTTTTAGAAAGCCAACCAGACTATATATTCAGAATATAAATACAAAAACGCTTTTTCATGTCTATTGTTCCAAAGGATCTCTAAGTTGTCACAAATGTATAGGTCCAGAAAATTCTAAGTAGTGTTATTCAAGTGCAGATACCAAGAATACAGAATAGATTGTTCATAGAAAGGAGAACAAATATCTATTCTGACAAAAATATGAGCTTCTGTCTTGCAAATCAGAGACAAGATACTTTTACAATCATAAATGAAAGGGTGGCCAAGTTAAGAAGAACTGGAATTATTTATGATTCATCTATTTCAGAAGGCCTGAAATGACCTGTTGAGATTTGAATGGTATAATCCAGTAATTACATTTCCTAAAAACTCAAGGTTTGTTTACTTAGTCATTAAGTCAATTAAGTAGTGGTTTCCAAAATGTTTCTCCAGAAAGGTTCCACCTTTTCTTGAGTCCCTTATTAGGGGACAGTTTTTATTTAGCCTAGAATAAAATTTCACTTCAGGTGCCAAAGTTGGTCAGTCCTGGTAGAGGATTGTGGAGACAACAAATGAGAGATAAACACATGTTCTGTAAACAAGAGTATTACCCCTACAGCTGTCGCAACAGTCATTTTGCCCTTGGCATAGCCAGCCTTGGTCTGTTTTCCAGAATATTTCTGAAGTTTCTTGGACCACAGAATCTCAGCAGCCCATGTCTTTCGCAGACCTCTGCGCATGGTTATCACTAGACTTTTTGCAGAAAACATTATAAAAGAAGGTATACTGCTTCACATCCTTTTTGGATAATTAATCGCTATTATAAGCATTATAGTCACCATAAGCATTAGTGGCAACTTCTGAGCAAATGCCTAGCTTGATGTCTTTGATTCATTCTGTAAAGGAACTGCTGTATTAAGCCTTCCTAGGCTAAGTTTGGTCTTCAGGAAAAAAAAATATATATATTATTGCATTCAAGATGGTATCTTTGCAAGACCATATATGACTAGGTTGTCTGTAAATCTGTGGGGAAAGCATCATTATAGTGTGATTGCAGACAGGTTTCTGGTGGATATTTAATACTGGTAAACTTCTGGCTTTCTGTAGAGTTCATTTCTATTGACATCTGGCATTTCACTTGATAATGATTTCATAATCTATTGGAAATTATTTCCTCCAAGTATATTTTTAATGTTGATATCAAATTTATACTTTTTGATATACTACGGTATATTAAAACATTTTGAAATACATTTTAAACATATTAAGAATGCTTATAATTCTGTGTGTCTGTATATAATTCTAAATAACTACTGTCACCCTCTAGCCTATACGCGTGCTCTACTACCCTGGTAGCTACCTGAGAGTCTATAGGAAAGCTGAATATTAAAAACACATTAAATGGCATGACATAGTGCATGGAAACTCTACATTTGACTATGCATGAAAGCATAGCTGGAGATGAGGTTTAAAGTAAGCTTAAAAGTAAGAAAACATTGCAAGAAAGTAAGGTAGATGCTCTGAATTAAAGCAGTGAGTGTAACTAGACCTCTGATAGCCTCTACATGTTTTACTAGTTTTAGTATTAAGTAAAATGCTAAGAGCAAAAGCTACACTTAACAAAAATCTTCTACAATCTCCTGATAAGCAGAATGTTACACGCTTACCTAGTAAGGGTACATGTTCCTCACTGATTGGGCAATTCTTGTCTCACCCACAGGATCAAAGTCAGTAACTTCATCATAATGAAAGTTGATTGATTGATAAGGTAAGTTGATTGATGGGCTGAACACGCAGAAGTGGTGTGCTCAAATCCTGCTAATGGAAACAGACCTTGCCATGGATTTCAAGAGAAGCAAAATCAGGCCTGAACTATTTTATCTGAAATAATAAAAAAGAATTAAAAATTATTTATTGCTTATTATTATTGTGCCCTCTTTCACTTCTTATATTCTAGGTTCCTGTCTCATTTCTTAAAATATTCCCACCACTCGAATTCTTCTTCTCATTCTTTCTTTTATAGCTAATTTGTCTGGACATGCTGAAAAAAAATTATTCTTATATCTTGAATTCAATCTATGAGGCAAATTCTAAGCATGCCAAAACATCTCATTCAGATTGACTTAGATAACATGTCTGGCATAGTATTTGTAGCACACTTAAATTACATACATAATCACACACAGTATGATTTAATTTTTCAAATGTATTCAGTTTAGTTTCCAGAGGGCTCTTTCCCCCCCAAAAAATGTGCAATCTAATTTACTGATATTTAAGTCAAGCAGTTTTCAGTACAAAATGAGTATTGTATGTTATTTGTATCATATCAAAAACAACCGACTTGAAAATGTTCTCTGGGGAGAAATAAGAAAAAAAATCTTGAAATAAAGCAATTCTAGGAATCTTACATGATTCTTAATGAAGTATCTTTCATAACCTAGGTCATGTTATTTTTGAAATACTAAGTCTACATGCTGAGCTTTGCAAGCAGTAAAAATTTAAGCCAAAAGTCATAAATAGTCAACCTCAAATGCTAAGGTCCTGAATGAGCTAGTACAATAAGCTCCACTTGCAGGACTGAGGGAAGAGTCTGGTATGTGTTTCATCTTTTAACACCTAGAATAAAAAGTATTTCTATCCTGTAACCTATATTGTAAAATTTAAAATACTCCCAAGGCAAACTGGGTGGGTAAAAGTCCCCAAAATACAGTTACTACTATGTACTTACCATACAAGTTTAGACAGCAGAAAAATGCTCATTTCTTTTTTTGTTTTTTTTTTAAAAAAAGGTCTACCTTTTTATAGAGCTTTCAAATAATTAGGCATGAAATCTTGGGTTTTAAAAGACAAACTTATTTTTTAAACCCTCTATTTCTTTATATTCATTTTTCCTTTCCGTGTTACAATGTCTGGAAGAATGAAACTACTCGTATTGGCTATTAGATTTTTCAGCAATATTGCCCAGTGTAGTTCAGCACAGCTAATCCTTTTTGTTTTAGTTAAAATAAAGCAAGGCCAAGAAGAAAAAATATTTCTTTGCAGTACATAGATAAACTTTACTCAGAGATGAGGAGACAAACTGTGCCTCCCTAAACACAAATTCATCTTGGAAAGAGCAATAAACCAAAGCATTAATGAAAAAGAGGCAAATTTCTTGCTTCTCTAATGCCGTCTGTAATCTCCAGAGACGTATGCTGCAAGAGAAGGTCCTGCCTGAACCCTAAGCTACCATTTCCTCCTCGTTGCTGAATTGAAAAATACTTTGGCCTTTCTCAAAATTCAGTTCCTCACTTCTCACTAGAAATAAATCTTCCATTTTGAAATTAATTTTTGCAGGTATTGATTAGACTCTGTTTCTTCTTACTTTCCTACCTACTTTTCTCCCATCCTCCCTCCCCCTATTTTTCAATACCTGCAGGCAAAACTGCAAAGTTTGTACTGTATTAAACACTGAACCATAGAGACTAAATCTGAAATACCTCTGCAAGGCTGCACCCTGCAGCAAGGCCATTTGTGCAGCTTGATAGCTTGTTCCTAACAATAGCTGTTATTAGGAGCTCTGTTGCAAGTGCTCATTTTCAGTTAACAGTCTGTGTAAAATCCTGTAAAACTGTTAAGTTATAAATCACTTCATTCTGTTGTTATATATATAAAAAAGTAGTAGCATACAATTAGCAATATAATTACAGAATTATTGCACTCTACAAATTATACAGCCAGGCCCCCAACACACATAGCTTCAGGGCCTCCCTGCAACTGAGAGATTTTTTTCTCCACTAAAGTAACAGATGTGCTAAGATGAGATAGAAAGTTTTTCCTATATGCATAATCTCAAGGATTTTTTTTCCATAAAAAACTATTTTCATCTTCTGAAATTTTATTTCTAATAGAACACACAAATCAAGATATGATTAAGAGGTAGGTGAGTCAATGGAGTTTGGGTTAGGTCTGCAAAATTCAGCCAGTCTAACTTGTATTTTGGAGATGCTTGTGTGGTACTCAGCTAAAAGCCCACATGCCCACACACAAGCAATCCGAAGGGCTCACAACCCATTATTGCAGATAGAAGCTGCAGATCATCTTGCTTCTTTTACCACGAGAAGTCTCAGAATTCAGGTTACAAGACCATGTGTACCCAGCTCTGACAAATAGAGTGACTTACTGACAGTGTTGCAGTTAAAGATTCCTCTTTCTCCAGAGCAGGGCATACCCAGCCTGCCTGCTGCACACTGACTGTCATAAGATAGGAAAATAAGCACTTCTTCCAGAAGTTTAGTTAAGCCTCGTGAATTGAAAAGGGTCATGGAACAATACTTTTGGCCATTTGTGTATATACAAATACACAAGCCATACACATATACAGAAGCCATAGCACTTCTGTTTGCATGAATATTCCTATGGGGAAATAAGTAATCTATAGACCTAAAGTCAGAACTAGCTGCTGTCCACTCCCAAACCTGACATTTTCACAAAGACATCAGGATTGCCCAGATTAATCTATAATTAATCTATCCCTCTAAAAGTCTGTCACACAATCGTGGACATATTTGCAACTTTAACAGAGCAGTGTTTCCAAATGTTTCCAAATCAGGATCCAATCTTACCATTTACAATAGGTCATGAGGAAAAAAGAGAAATCCTTTCCATTTTTATCCTTACATGGTTAGGCAGCTACTGAAAACTGTGCTCTAATAGTAAGGGAGTGGGAGTCACGAGGACAGTCTTGCATCCTCCAAGAATAACAAACAAAACAACAGCTGCTACATCCCAAACACCTTTGGTAACTTCCCTTTTGAGGCACAATGGTGTCTTGGGAGGACTTGCAGCAGAGGAAGAGAAGAAAGCAAATAAGCAAGAAAACAAATCAGCAGAATTACAATCATGTCTAGGTAGACAACAGGTTAAAATATAGCATGGATCTACTATGGATCTACTTGTGCCAGAACAGAAGGCATCCTCTCTCACTGTGTGGTTGAGTTTACTACCTAGCTTTATACTGTAATTAGTTTGATTAAGTGAGGCACTTATTTTAATGAATAGCAAAGCAACTGCTAAAGTTGCCTATTGCAGGACTGATGTGTCAGCCTATAAATTACTGTTCTACTGCCTACATTTTGCAGTTAAAACTCTTAAGATGACTTTGCAATTTGCAAGTTATTATAGTTTTGGTGATTTTATATGGTCTATTTTTTACCAAACACAAAGCATACTGAAGATTTCTACTAGTTTAAACTGGCGCAGTAGTTAACAAGAAAAACATGTAGCACTTTCACTAGGCTTTTCCAAGTGTTAGTGTGGAGAGAACAACTCAGTTGTTCACCTAGCAGACTTTTGAGTAGAGAAAATGCAGTCTCATAGAAAGAAAAGCATACTCAAAAAAAAAAAAAAAGAATTGCATTTTGGGCTAAGGAATTTTCCTCAACAAGCCTTCAATGACCTTCACTGTTCAAGCTTTCTGCTGTTCAAGCTTTCATCATTTCCCATCTTTCCATTTCTATTCGGTCCATGACTGAAGAAGGAATACATACCCTGGATAGGCTTAGGCCCTGAACAGGGATTTCAGGAAGGTTAGTATCTGAGATCTATTTTAAAAAGTGAACTCTAGCATGCCCCAGACACTTCTGCTGTAGCTTCCTATTTAAATCTTATAAACTGTACCAGGATTCAAAATAGAAAACACGAAACCTTACTAATGCTATCACTTTAGCACTCATTAGTGTTGAGCTGCTTCTTCCATTACTACTGACTGAATATCCAACAAGACTGAGTTTTCCAATGAGCAAATCTAGATGCACAATTACCATGGATACCTAGAAATCTGATTTTATTCTATGGCTTTCAATCTCTGAAATATTTATCATATGAAACATCAGTAGGATTCTGGTGCAAAGCTGTGTGCCTAGAACAAGAAAAAAAAGTAGAGAAGTAATTCACAGAGCATGTCTATCCAGAGCTAATTCTCTCTTAACGAGCGTCTCACCACTCTCTCATCTCATGAAAAAGGGATAAAGGAACGAACATCTTGTTCATGCCAATTCTTTTTGAATTATTTGAGAGCTCATTGAGTTATCACAGTAGCTCCATATAGTCATATAAAAAATATCTCTCCAAGTCCTTACTCTCTGGATAACTTGTGCATTCCTACTGGAAGAACACAGATAGCTGACTAGGCACCACCTTGGTACAGTATCTGGTAAAATGGTTCCAGTGCTGGTATACTCAGTAATGCTAATGTAATAGATGCTATTAGTCCAAATTTCATGACAGTTGGCACTAGGTAGAGGGTTGATTCCCAGACCCTTCCCAACAGTGTAAAATGCAAGTAGAGCATGGTATGGCTAACAGTTCTTAAAGTTTCTTTCCAGAGTGTATGGAAGCATTACAGAGTGTCGTTGAAGAGATGCGTAATCGTAATTATTATTATTCTCCTGTTGCAAAACTACAGCATAGATCACAGCACAATAAAGCCATCAAAAAAGCATTTTTTTTACATCCTATATCACAGCACAGTAAAAACAACAAAAAGTGGGGATGTGTATTTTGCCTTGGCAGGAGGAGTTCTACTTTTGTGCTTAGTTAGGAGGACTGCTTCCAAAATCATGAGAAAATATATGGTCAGATCT
>JAUBOD010000966.1:186593-204070 GCA_032353885.1 Nothura maculosa
CTTCTTTGAGGTTTGCAAGTTGGTATATGGATCACAATTTCATCTCATGGAGATGACAGTGACAGGAGAAAGATTGCTCTATACCTTTTTAAGTCACCCCTAGACTAGTCTAGACTTTCTAGTCTTCTAAAGCATAGCAGATTAAAAAATGCACCCCAAATTCTTTAGTAGTTACTTCAAGAAGTCTCTGTTGTTCCTGGTGCACTCTGTAAGCACAGTTCTTCTAGAAGTACCAATGGTTAAAGCCCTTGAAATTTGACATTTTAGTTTGTTTTTCAGATTGGATTTTAGTAAAGATTGTTCACTGTGAAGATTAATACAAACAAAATCAGGCTGTTTCGTTATACATCAGAAACTGAGGAAGATGGCCATTATCTGTAAAGGGCTTTGTAACTTTCTGCTAAATATCCTTTTGTATGCATAGCCTGAGCCAACACTTGCTTGCTGCTGTCAGCCCAGGGGTAGTCAGCAAAATCCCCACCAATAGCTGCCACAAAAGCACAAGAATGAATGAGAGATCTATAATACACTTGATTGTTACTTAAAAAAAAATCTAGGTGAACTGTGATTTCAATTTGTGCCATGCATTACATTAGCCCTAGGTAAAAACTTTATTTTTTCACAGATTATTGCCAAATTCATTAATTTTAGATTTTATTTCAAAGTAAAGATGCTGAGAAACACATTCCTCCTTCTAAATTAAGGAAACATCAGAGAAATCCTACTCATAATGGAAAATTTCTCCAATAAAATAAATACAAAGACCTACCAAAACTATATTTAGCTTTTAAAGTAAGGAATCAATAGCATACACAGAAAACAAAATGCTAGGAGCTTAAGTTCTGTCTTCATTGCTTTGATTTTAAGACTACAACATAAGATGTGAAGTAAAAATTACACCTTTTTTAAACACACAAGTCCTTCTTTGCTTTTATTGAAGCTGGATACAACACCAAAACATTAAATAATCTTGTATTTGCACTCTAATGAAAGGATCTTAAAGTCGTATTTGATTCAAATCACTAAAGATAATTCCATAGAAAAATCTGTTAGAATTGTTTTAGCTGAAATCTAGAAGCAAAATGAATCAAATTTTCACAAGGTTCTGAAGGACTAGGTTAAAGTTCCATTTTATGGCCTTTCATCCACATCTTTGCTGGAAATGAGCCTAAATCAGAACTATAGGTTGTTTTAAGTCCCCACTTGCAGCAAGAGCAAGTCCAAAATCAGACACTGAGTTTTTCAGTTAAGCTGGGAGCTCTAGAAATTGGATGTGATTGTCTATGAAAATGAGGTTAACAAATGCTGCTGATGATGGTTAACATCAAATCATCAGTCATTTTGCATCATTAAATCTCTTCTCTGCAAACCCAGATGGGAAACCCAGTTAAGGAGTCTTAACAAAATGGAGGTTTGAAAGCATAAATATAAGCTAATTTTGAGCAAGAGAAGACAAATGGATGAAAATGCCTAATCACATTCCAGTGTGATTATTTTTTAAATTGTTAGTAATTTGTAAGGAGAGTTTGACAACTCCTCTTGAAATTCTCTGCCCTCTTCCTCTCCTTTATTTACGATAATTCTGGTAATTTCCGAAGCAAATTTTAGAAATTTGTACAAAGCTTACCTGTCAACTCAAATCTGGAGGGAGATGCCATTTCATTTAATAATTCTTTTAACTACTTAGAGAAGTTTCTTCATTTCTATAAAAAAGAGACAAATATGTATTTTCAGTATTAGCTACTGGTATCTGAAGTTCATCTGTGAGTTGATGTCTATCAGTGCGTGAAAGGAGCTATTTTGCCCTGAAGAGATTCAACTGGAGCATACAAAATAGAGATTAATTTGAAGTTATGTGAGGAATATTCTGGAAGCTATATATTTTGCTATGAAAGTGAGACTTTAATGCCACAAAGCATGATAAATTTATTTGCTTGCTCTGTCTCAGCCCATCAATTTTTTTACAAGTAATCTGAAAAAGCATCTTGTGTGTGGCCAAATTAATTTATTCCAATTATATTAGAACAGCACAAGAACAAGAGCTGCTCTGACATAATACATTCCTTTAAAATGACAAATACAATTGTCTGGTTGAAGTACATTACACTCAGGAAAAAAAATAAAGTTGTAAATGGGGAATCATATCTGCAGCAGTGAATAGTAAGGATGAATGAGTTCCAGTGGGAAAATAAAAGAATTCTTCTTCTTCTGAAAAGAAACTAAATCAGACTAATTTGCATTGATGTTGATAGGTAATTACTGTATGCTTTGTGTAATAGGGACCTAATAGACTGCTATTCGATCAGAATTGTAATGATCTCAATGAGAAGCAAGAGGTGTATGTGATAAGAAGGCATGGAAGAGCATATATGCAATAAAGCAGAAACAGGATTGGCCCCAGTGATGTGAAAAGGAAATGAATAAATGAAGTTCAAACCAACTACCCACTGCATTTCATGGCTATTGTTTAAAACACTTTATAAAGATTATTTATTTGATGATAATTTAAAACAATCATCTCTAAGGGAAAAAAAAAGAAAAATAAAATGCAAAATTAATGTTTCTATAGAGACTGAAGTGGTTCATTTGGAACTTCAAAGGCAGGAAATAAAGGAAAAATATCATGAAGTGAAACGACCAAGCATTCAGTTATATCAGCCACTTAAGGAAAAAATCTCTGAGTACCTTTGAACGTCATCTCTCACAGATCGCTGCTTATATTTAATGGTAACTTAAGCAGCAGTTCGGTCTCATGCACTCTTCTGGGCTAACCAATACCTGAGGTGATATTATTGAAAATTATCCCTATATTACTATAATGTATTACTGAATTCTGTTGCCAAGTATGCTGTAACATAGTGTATGATTATGTACACTCAAAAGAAAATACTGACATAGATTAATATTCATGTTTTATTTTTTAGAAAATACCAGTAAGTGTATGAATGAATTCCTGTACACATCTTTAATCTGAGCCCAGGGGGAACAACACACCCTAAACTTATCAACATCACTCTCAGTCATTGTGCTCCCAGGTTTAATGAAAAGTTCATAGGTATTTTTAGCAGGACTGTCTACTTTGCAAGATTTAATGATAAGATCTTAGTTGCAAACAGAGAAAGAAAAAATTACTAGTAAATCAAAAGCAAAAGACAATTTCAGGCTTCATTTAACAAGACTTTTTCCTAGTTGCTTCAGTTCTCTTGAAGGACATGAGGATTTAGCAAGATTTTTCAAGCCCAAGTTTGTATCTAGCTATCTATCTGGAAACACGTATTTATGAGCATCTTCTCTCTCTAGACCTGCTGGATAATTGCCTCCAGCAGTCTAGATTACTCCTTCAGCCCACCAGAGATTGCTAAAACATTCATATAAAATGTCATACGATGCATACGTTTTGTCAAGCTTGTGATCTGAGTACCTTGCCAACTTTCTGTGGAGACCACACAATGCTTTTAAATACATACAAAAGCAGTAAAACTTTGAGAAGTCCAGAGCTACAGGACCACACCAAAGATCCATTTAATTCAGTAGTCTGTTTCAAAATAAGTTTGGAAGTTGAGAGAATAGGGCAAGCAGAAGGAGATATTTCCCCACTACATTTTACCAGCTTTTTGCAGTGAACTGTTTAGGGATTTCTTGATCCAAAGGCTGCATCAACATGTTGATTTTTAATAGGCCTGAATTAACTTTTCTTCGATTAACTTGTCTCATTGCTTTGCCAGGAAATGCTAGGAGGGCAAACTCTCCTCCCGTCACTTGCTTTTACTGAGGTTCCCATCACATAGAAGGCAATGAAACCCACAAGATGTTTCATCATTGCAGAAGATATGTACCTGGAAGATGGACAGCTGGCTCAACTTCAGTCTTCATGAGAGCTTGGTGGTGTGGCCATATGGAAAAAGCATTTCAAGGGCCAGCCGCAAGCTTGGAATTAGATTTTAACCTAATGTATCTGCCAGACCATGTCTGCAAACCACTGTACTTTCAAGGCAGTTTTCATAATTGCTAGACACCCAAATAACAATGGTGACCAAAACCTTCAGTAATGAGGAGATGTATCCTATCATAACGTGAACAGGCATAGCCCACCTTACCCACTCTTTCATGGTACTGAAATAAAGCTTGCTGTGGACCAGTCATTAGTTTCAACCAATGTGTAAGAAAGGATGTAAGAAATGGTGTTAGGTTATAGAGTCAACTGAATATTTCACATAATCTATGAGACTAGTAATTACAAAGTTGTTCCATGAAGTGGGCAGAAGTAGCTTTATTTTATAGGCTCAGCCAATGAAGACAGTGATGACCCAAACCTGGTGCTCTAGGTGCTCTATAGACCCCATGCTGTCTATACTTTTTGTTATCAGAAAGAAGAAGTTGAAGTCTCTTCAGCTGTAAAGCAAGATTCAGGTTTACAATGGAAAAAAAATAGACATTTGAGAAGACAGCCCTTGATTCCAAGGGAACTTTCAAACACCTCTGAAGAAATGAAGCTGTTGTGAGGCCATGAAGAACTGAGTGTCTTTCCCTCTGTGTCACTGCAAAAAACAAACAAACAACAACAAAAAAAACCCAGAAGTCTTTGGCTGGACTTTGCAGGCCATGGAAATGATGGAAATGCACTAAAAATATATCCTCATATTTCTGAAGAAAAAATTTCTCCTAAGTCATGCACTCATTTGGGAACCACCATGGCATCTAGACACTCTCAGCTACATTGTCTAGGTACCATATGAACACAAAGTTGGAATGTCTCAAAAACTTATCCTTAAATTGTACCAACATAAAAGTGAAGAAGCCAGAACCCCTAAAATGACTTCTCTGGACTCATAATAGCTCAAAAGGCATAGGAAAGAAATATCTCCCTCTTTCTCCTCAGTTTCAGGCTAAATTAACATGCATATCATCCCAGGTTCTGCACAAAATTAATAGTATGTCACATAAAGGCCAAAGAACTAAGATAAAACTTGAGACTAATGAAGACAAACCAAGCCGAAAAGAGCAAAGTAAACTAAATGTACATAACATAAACTCAACAGGGCAAAAAAGCACAGAAAGTCATTGATATTATTGCAAATAGATTAAATTGATACATTTTAATGCAAATCTTCTCCAGGAACAGTTGCTGAACTGCATGCCCTAATACAAACCAAACTGAAGGGGAAATTAACTGTCAGACAAAAGTCTGCAGAAACATATATACTTATCCACACATACACACACACTCCACACACATTAAAGGAATGCTCTAGAGATATCTCCTGGAAATCACATTTGAAATAATCCTTCAAGGCTAAGTTTCTTTTTTCTGAAGTCAAGACTCAAGAAAAGCAATGCTGTGAAAAGCAAGTCATCATTGTATTTTATTTTATGGATAATTGTCATGTTTTTCTCTTCTGTCTCCTTTTCCTCTCACACTCCTGCTAGTTGGATGCAATGCCTTCCCAGTATGTATTCATCAACACAATAGTCTAATATATCTTTCAGTTGAATGCCAGAAACTGGGTGGAGTGCTTGCCACATCTTTGAGCTTAGCTTTCAAATATTTGCTGAAGGAATCACTTTTTTATATATAGAGAAATTGAAAATCCTACCATATAGTAGTAGACTCTATTATACATTCAGCAATAGAGAAGCAGAAGTAGCATGATCCAAAAAATCATAGCACCAAGATGACTTTATGGAGCACCAATGGAAGACAGTTATAAATAGTGTGGGTTCCTGTTATTTTCACTTGCAGTCTCTTAACAGAACCCTCTTTTGCAATGTTTGCTCTTGGTACTGCTGGAGGAATAATGGAGATCAAGAACAAGATTAACTCCTCAATGAGGTGGTTTATCATCAAGATAAATCCATTGCCTTCAACAGAACTTCTCTGGTATGCATCATTACGAGATGCTGCAAACTTAAAATACATCTGTTTAGGATTACATTGGGAATACCAAATTTCCATCCTCAAGAGTAGAACTGCTGATGGAGATGGTCACAAAAGGGCTGATCCTGCACTCTTCATTCACTCCAAGCTTCGTATTAATGAGTTTTGGAAGGAGACTATGAAAGAATGGATCCCAACTGTAACCTATTATTTTCCAATGATGGAAACTTTAAACAATATGTCCCAAAAAGCTTGAAGAACAAGATACTGGTTTGGAACAAATGGCTGTATTGCATCACTCCCCTACATATGAATTATTGCAGTGCCCGCATGGATATTTTTAATTCTTTTGTTATATGAAAATGTATAAATACAGGAAAAAATGGGAGGAAGATGCTCTTTTAAAAAAGGAAAAAAAGAACACATGGATTCCTTAAAGAGTAAAAATACACTTCAGGAGTAATTTGTTTTAATGTAAATCTAAACCATGGCTATTTTTGATGCTATGACTGAGCTCATAATTTACAGGGTAAAACCAGTTGTTGAAAGGCATGCATTTGCCATGGGATGTTAAATATAAATTTACACAAGTGCAGAATGTTTTACTGTGATGAGCCCTTAGCAGAAATGGTTAATTAATGTAAAACTGAAGATACCTTCATGACAATTAGCAAAGCCCATCTTAGTAAAGTGTCTTTAGTAGCCAATATTTGCAATCTAGAGAATGGAACAAATCACATAAAACCAGTTATGAATATGAGAGTTATTTAGATTTTATTAATAACACAAAGAATGAATCTGTTTTTTGTCTCTTCAAGGAATCAGTATAATTTGCAGATTGCAATGCAAAATGAGATGGAGCACAATGATTAATCTGTGAGCTATGGAATGACTACTATACATATAACAGATGTCTGCTGTGACAAGGGGCACATTACCTCCATGTTTATATTAAGAAAGAAAAGGGATTCAACTGTTTTATATGGGAGAGTTGTGGGAAAAATCTCAAAAAAACGCCTATGAGAAGGTGGGGAATTATAAATATTTGCAAGTGTTTATTCAGGTGCCAAGTACAGTACACTGGTGAAACATGGCCTGAATGCAAAAGGGAGTGAGGGGAAAAACATCTGATGTAAATGTTACTGGCTTCATTTCACTGGTACTGATATTGATCCAGTTCATCTCACTTGGCAGACACCAGTGTTGAGCCAAAACATGCAAGTTCATTAATGTCAGCTGAAAGATTTCAAGATAAAATCTTACTGCAGAAAGAATATTATCAAAAACAGTTATTTTGAATATTTTTTTGCTTTTACAAAGGAAGTAGCTTATCGTCATAAAGGTGAGTTACTGTCAGGTTCTTTGGAGAGATGGTCTCAGACGTCTCCTACCAGTTTCTTTGAGTCAAACTCTGACTTCAGCAGTGGTGGAAGCACATTCTTTGCTGCTCTGCCACTAACAGCTTGCATTGATAGATGCAGTTTTTTAAGAGACTGAAGAAATTGGTCTGCCTGTGCAAGGATGGCCATAGGAGAAAGAATAGGATCTATGTCCTTGAGTAAACTGCTGCAAGGATTTGGTGTGAGTTCTCTTTGCATCACTGGAGTCCTATTTGAATTCTGAAAGGAGTATGTAATTATTCCTGCCCTCAAGTAAAAATCCTGCTGAAATAGACATCAAATGTAAAGGATTCAGCTAAAAGATACATAACTATAACTACAGATAGCTAACTCCATTTGAGCTAAGTGCTTCAGGCCACACTGTGCTCACATCATCTGACCGGAAGGTGCACAGCTACGAATGATCTCCTAAACAACTCACTAGATCAAGTGCATCTTGTCCACATGTGGACACCTGGATGGAAACATCTGAATAATGGTATCCTAATTAACAAATTGAATTCACCTATATTTTACCTTAATATAGGAGACATAGTGAAAAGTAAGAAAAGATTATGCGGTTCTTTCACACAGGCCTTTCTCTCTCACCCCAGATGTTTGCACCATGGCATCTAGATAGAATGAAACCCTGGGTCAATGCTTATAACTAGTGATTTATAGCTGTGCACTCCTATCCATTCCTCACTTTGAAAACTGATTCTGCTGTAAAGAAAAAAAATGACAGAATCAAAATCAAAATCAGTTTTTTCTCTTTTCCTGTTTACCAGCTTTGAACTATGCAAAAAACACACACTTTTTCCCAAAATATTTCTGTTTAAGTTTGTCCCCTAATGAAAATTAGCTCCAGCGCTCATCACATCAGCTCCCTTTCTTCCTAATTGGTGCCTGTGGTGAGGAAGGCTGTGAAAGGAATGATTTCAGTGCTCACCAAGCTTTGTTTGCCCCCCAGGGACACTATTAGGAAATGATTCCAATTAATGCAGCTTTACAAATGCTGTAATCTGTACTGACACAGAAAAATCATGGAATGATAATCAGTCCACAGTTCCTTCCTCTGCTGCTCTAGGTGGTTAGTAAGAAGTATTTTGCTAAATGACTATATGTAGGCAAAAAGAAAAAAAAAGTGGGGGAGAGGGAAAGCTAAGTTCCACTCTGACACATCCCGAGGCTCCCAAAAACTTGGCAATGAAGCAAGATAGCAGCAAGTAGCTGGGCCTGAAAACTGTTGATTAGTTCTGCTTTTCTTACCATTTTGGTCTCAACTTCCGATTTCACTTAAACCACAAATGGCTTCCAGAAGAATTTTTTTAAAAAAATCTCTTAATGTTACAGAGTCAGAGAAAACTGAGAAAGATAATGTCCAACTGAGGAGAAACTTTTTTTTGCTCTTTAGCTAGAGAGAGTAATTTACTGATGGACTAGTTAAGCTAAGTAAAAACATGATTTGAAATCCTAAATGACTTCAAAAGTAACAATCAGTTTTTCAAAAAACAATCTATGAAAATTCCCTGAGACCCATGGGAACTGTATTCATCTCAGAGTGATTGTTGGTATAAAACTGCAGTATCACCAAGCAGCAAGCAATAGCCGTCTCTCTTTCCCTCGAGGAAAAATTGAGAAATGCTACATGTAGGAATTGTAGTAGTTGATGCCTGCCAATTCTCTCCATGCTTCTAAAATACCAACTTCAACCGCTAAATCTGCTAATCATATATGTAGGTAAACAGTCCCAAGTTAGATGTATGCAAAATGTACTATTTGGAGCAGAAAATATTACTAGAAATGACCTTTTTTTTTTCTTCCAAAACAGGAGCAATTTCGGCAGGATTTCTCCTAAACAGTAACCAAAACTATGGCTATGAATTCTGAATTCAAACACATTTCTAATGAGCCTCCATTGGTCCTGTAATGTCAAAAGAGCAATGATCAAAATTCTCTTTATAAGAAATTTTCACACCATCACACGAGGCAGAAAAAGGGACAGACATGAGGCAACTATTGTTTGACCCCTAAATATGTCACATACATACAAAACTAGGCTAAGAAACATAGAATCCTTAGGATTGGAATTGACCTCTAGAGTCCAACCCCTTTGCACACACAGGATAACCTAGAGCATGTGGCACAGGATTGTGTCCAAGCAGGTTTTAAAATCTGTGAAAGAGACTCCACAACCTCTCTAGACAGCCTGTTCCAGTGTTCTGTCACCTTCACTGTTAAGAATTTTTCCTTAAGGTCCTGTGAAACTTTTGGTGCATCAGTTTGTGGCCATTTCCTCTGGTTCTATCAGTGGCCACCACTGAAGAAAGGCCAGCCCCATCTTCCTCACTGCCTCCCTTGAGGTATTTGTATACACTGATCAGATTCCCCCTCAGTCTTCTCCTTCTTCAGACTGAACAGGCCCAGCTCTCTCAGCCTTCTGCACTCATCTTAAGCCCATTGGCCTTCTTAGCCACTAGCACGCACTGCTGCCTCATGGTCAATTTGTCATCCACCATGATGCCCAGGTCCCTCTCAACAGAGCTGCTCTCTAGAAGGTCTAGAAGTCCCCAGCCTGTACTGGTGTTGGGGTTATTCCTCCCTAGGTGCAGGTCTTGCAAATGCCCTTCTTGAACTTCATGAGTCTGTCCAGGTACCTCTGGATGGCAGCGCAGCCCTCTGGGCTATCAGCTTCTCCTTTTCTAGTTTGGTATCATCAGTCAACTTGCTGAGGGAGCACTCTGTCCCGTCATTCAGGTCACTAATTGATTGAACAGGACTGGGCATGGTACGGACCCATGGGGGATATCAGGGGCCACAGGCCTCCCACTGCTGATCAGCGCCACTGATCACCACCCTCTGAGCTCTACCATGCAGCCAGTTCTCAATCCACCTCACTATCCACTCATCTATGCCACACCTCCTGAGCTTGCCCAGGAGGATGTTGTGAGGGACAGTGTCAAAAGCCTTGCTGAAGTTCAGATAGACAACATCCACTGCTTTCTTTTGTCTATCCAACTAGTCATTCCATCACAGAAGGCTATCACATTAGTCAATCATGATTTACACTTGGTAAATCCATGCTGACTATTCCTGAGCACCTTCTTGTCCTCCATGCGCTTGGAGACAACAGCCAGGGAAAAAGCAAAGCAGCAAAATAAAATCTCATACAGAAGACGCAAAGTAGCTGAAAGAGGAATTCCTTTGGAGGGAAGTGAACATCTCAGGTCATTTATTTACATAGGCACCTGAAGACACATTTTATAAGACACACTACTGCAAAATACACAGGAGCTCTAAAAGACTCTCCAAGTTTCTGAGGAAAATATATGATTTCTGGCCAAATATAGGTGTATCTTCTATATAGAATCTCATATGAAATGATTAACAGAATGACTTGTAGCAAAAACTGTATTTGCTAAAGGAATCCCTCAGTGTGACTAAAATAACAGACTAGTCAGGAGAGTACAAGAATCCCACTCGCCTCTTGATTCATCTGCTTTGGCGAAGGATGTGGAGAGGTGGGAGGAAAGCAAGACTTCCACCTTGAGAAACAGGAAATATATTTGCAGGGGATGAAGCATAGTCTCCTGCCATAGCACTTTTGTGGTACCTTTACAGTGCCCATGGACACAAAGGTAGGTCTTACTTTCTGAAATGAAAACACACCTAAGGAAAAGCAAAAAAAAAAATAAATTTAAGATGAATGCTCTATGAATAAGACATATCGAGAGCAAAAAAAAAAAAATCATAGGAATAGCTTCCTGACAAACTTCATCCCTAACTCATTTATTTTAAGATCGTGGTGACAGGAAGTAAATCCAGATAGCATTTTGCAGCTTCACTTGTCTAAAATAGTTGTTTGTGCTGAAGCCAAAAAAGTTAAGAAATGCTATCAGATAAGAAAAGTTGCCTCTTCTGCACAGGTCTAAGACACAATAGAAACCATAAACCAATTGCAAGGGCAATTGTGTCTCAGTACGGTCATGTGTACATGGAGTAAGGCATCCTTTACAAAGCAAAATTGTGGACTATCATTTCAAAACCAATAGTGACTCAACTTGTACAAAGGCACATTTAGGTGACATGAATATCTAGGATAGCAGTGGACAGGACTAGGTATTTCAGGAGGCCTTTGCAAATCCATATCTGCATTTGTACATGTAATTAACAAAATGAAAACTGCCAACAACGATATGAAGTCCATGTATCACCATCTCCCAGATTTTCCTGATGAGCTTACTCAACAATATGATCAGCAAAGTTTAATTTTCATCCAGCAGGCTAGCTCTCTAAAATTCCAAAAATCAATAAATTCAAAGGTCAAATTCAAATAGGATTTTAAAGTCAAATACTGAACAATTTTGCCTTCAAAAGTGTTTAACAAGCTACACAGACATCCCATTTGCAGTAGCTCCTAGATTCCTGACACTGAAACAGTAAGTCGGGTCAAGACTGGATTTTGATGTCCGACATGAAGGTCCTTCAAATCTTGGCACTCTTTAAGAAAAGCACTCTAGTTCTAACCCTTGTACCAATCCAGCCACTACTATATACTCCCCACAGACATAGTCTTCCAACTTCTTTTTTAATATAATTTTTGAATGTATCTGCACAATCTGAAAAAGTGATCCAGCTCTTCAATACTGAAAGAAAAACATTTTCCCATCTACTCTAAAACATAAACCTTAGTCTCCCAGATCAATCAGCACTAATGAACTCAGACATACTTGGTGCAGCTATTCATGTATGATTAGACACAATGGCAAAAAACAACTGCTGTCTTCCAAGATATTTTAAAAAAATAATCCAAGACAGTCAAACCCCAATCATCACATTTTAAAATATGTTCACCACACTTGCAAAAATTTAGGACCATATTTTACTTGGTTATCCAGGAAATAATGGAAGATTTCTATTAAAAGTTAAATCCCAGGACCACTGAATGCACACTGTATGAGACCCTATTTTTATGCAGCTTTCAGAAATGCAATTTTCAACATGCTTCAAGATGTCTTTTGAAATAAACGTCTGGTTATTAGTTGAACTCATTACTATGAAGAAAGCAATTTGTAACAACAGAGTATTTGAACAGCTGAAAGAAATACAGAATCACAAATTCTAAACAAATACAAACCTTTTATAAAGGAAAACTTCCAAAATATATTTCCACACAATGGTTGACTGCAACCAAGTAATTCACACCCTGTTGTGAAACAAACATTAATAATTTTTAGCAGACACTACGACTCAGAAAAAAACAGATTGCCTTTTTCTTCTCCTTCCTCTTCTAGCCTAGCTTACTAAAAAGTGTAATTAAATATAGCATATATTATATACAAGGATTGAACTCACTGCATATCTAAGAGTTGTAGCTTATTAAATATCTGTTTTTCATCAAATTGTATTTCTTTTGGAACACTATTAAAAAGAATTGATCCAAAGTCTTCAAATCTAACTTAACATCTCCAAAAAAATCACTTTCTTTCAAAAGTATTTTTGGTAAGAAGTTTGATTATCATTTTTAGTAATCCTTCTTCCAAAGGCTGGTATGCCATAAGGAACAAGAAGAGACCTCACATACGTAGCAGTATCTGTATACAATCATTTTGGACAAATATTTCTTAGTTGGGCAGTTGAAGATCAAAGAGCCCAAACTTACTGAGTAGGGATGATTTTCACTTATGTCATGTGTTAAAGGAATAGTCATTTCTGCTCAAAACAATTTTGCATTCAATGCAATTAATGTTCCTATATCGAAACTATGGAGAAAACTATACTTGCTCATCCAACAAATGCTTTAATGCTTGCTTAGGGTAGCATAATCTTGCTTAGGGTATGAATAAATCTTGGAATGTTAAGAATTAAGGGTTTTTGTTGAAATAGTTGAGTGACAATTTCTGGTGCTTTGTTGGACTGATAACTATGAAGAAAACCAATTAAATATAAAGCACCTAAGGGCACAGCTCTGCAGAGGCATGATGGGCTTTATTCAGACTTCTACGGTTTATGCAGGTGGGTCATCATTTTCCCCAGGACCTCTCTACATGACAAATCAAGTGTCTGTTTTCTTTCTGGCATTAGGCCCAGCAACTGTCAAGGGGAGGGAACATGCTCATGAGGGAAACTCAAACAGTGTTTTAGGTCTGGCTAATCCTGGAAAAGTTTGGTCAATTTGCTTAGACTTTATACTCATCTGGAATAAAGAGCCGTCTGCTTATGTGGTCTAAAAATTTTAATAGAAACATACTCCCCTGAGGCTTTTAGTACTCTTAATATCAGAGAAAAAGAGCTGTAAAGCAAGGATCTCTTATTTTTCAGCTTGTTAGGATGAAGGAAAGTCATGACAGTTGGTGTTTCTGATTGGTATAAAATGCCTTCTATGCGGTGAAGGGTAATAATGCAAAATAGAGGTGACAGTCAGTCCAAGACACATTAATATTTTCTCTGTAGATTTTGCATCATAATGCTAACAAGTGCATTTGTAGCATTAAGACACCATACCTCAAGCTTTTACAGAAGTCCCCTGAAAATCTTTTCCTCTCTTCACCATGTTAAGCAAGCTTGTGGGAAATTATAAGATTTTACTAAAAAAAACAGTTTTGTCCATCTCTTAACTCTGTGTAAAATTCCCATATTTTTCAAAGCACATTCCTCTTCCATGTACTGTCCATGCTCTGAGGCCTGCTCATGATCTGAGTCTCCACTGACTTCCTTCAGTTCCTTCCTTCCTTCATTGACTATGAATATCTGAACCAAAACTGGAGTCTCTGTGACAAATCGAAGGTGTTTCCTAGTTCTGCCATGCAGAAGTGTTTGGATGAACCTGAAATATCATTTCATGCTTCTGTTACTGAACACTTAACCCTCTTCTGGGGTTGGTGTACCAGAAATATAAAACAGACTTGCACAGAGAGCTCCAGCTGGACCCTCTCTGAGGAGGTGAAAATAAAAGCTCTGGAAGCTCCAGGGCATAGCAGGGGACAAGTGGTATTACATATATGATTTACACACTATTAGAAAAAATATACTGGAAAAGGCACTTAATCACACACCTTCTTGAAGCCTCCTTTGAGTATTTTCCCTACTACTACTTTCCTCCTAAACTCGGAGCACGTAAATTAGGCTCACACATACCACTTACATCACTAAAAGTTCAGCTTGATTAAGTGTCCAAGAATGTATTTCTGGGAAGGAAGTAGCATAATTACCACTTGCAAATAGTCTAAGAAGAAAAAAGAAAAAAAAAGAAAGAAAAAGAGAGAAACATACAAATTAAATATAAGTATGGATGCTAGACCCACATTTAGTGAATAAATTACTGAAGGCCCCTCACAATTGGATACCAAAGGTATTTTTGGCTTCTTCAGCTCTGCATGTGTATATGGAAATACAAAACTGCACAGAGTTACGAAGCTAAAGCTATCCTATGTTTGCTTAACAAATGAAATATAGATACTTAAATGAAAATTAAATAATCAGGTCTTTGTTATTGTAGGACCAATCTTGTGTAAAAATCCATAGAATAAATAATCTATATAATCCTCTAGATAAAGTAATTCAACAGAATAACTCATTTCTACTTCAACAATTTGCTTATGCCAATCTATCATGATTAAATCTCCATGTTGAATGTAAAATTCTTAAAATAGGATTTGCAGTTATATCCGCTAGAGCTTTGCAATTACTTTGTTCTATACAGGTTGTAGGATTCACATCATGTTTAATCTGAATAGGACAAGATATGTCATACTTAGACCTGGTTCCATTTTCCCTTCAGGTTTTCATAATAAAGTTCTCCTGTGCTGTACTTTACAGCAACACTTCTATTCTTGCTATGATATATAATAATGCCATTTCCCCTCATATTTTTATCGTTATTGGCCTGGAGCCCAAATGATAGAGTGCTCACAATCTCTCTCTTTTATACATAGATATAGATATAGATATATGAGAAAAAGGTAGTAATCTTTTCCAAGCCAATTGTGCAGTATAAAGGAGAGATACTGAGACTGCCTGGAAACTGTTTTTCAGTTCAAACCCTTGAGAAGCATGCAACTTTATCTGTCAAAGAAAGGGGCAACACAGGAATAGTTAGGATCACATTTTTCTGAAATCTGCTGAAATTTCTCTAATGATTTCCATAACAACCAGATGTACCTCTTGAAAATCCCAATTGGTTCTGATTGTAGCTCCTTCCTCAATGTGCGACAAGCTCCTGAGAGCTGCTAGAGAAAGTCCACATGACTTTCTCTTTCCAGGCACATGACAAGGACTCACACACATGCTAAGCCATGTATGAGTTTTTTTTTTATCCTTGTTCTGTTCTAAAACAAGTCTTATCCAAATATTTTGACCACAAAAAAAGTAAGGTTTAGAAAACAAAAATACTGGAGGTCAGACTCATTAGCAGTTAGACCAGGTGCAGGGATATTGATTTCAAAGGCAGCATGCTGCATTTAAGCCAACATGGGATTTAGTCCCTTCCCCTCTTCTCAGTAAAGAAATACAGATTATATAGGAAAAGATGTGGGGTTTTTGTTTGTTTTTCTTCTTTGGATACACAGGTGTACATGACTGCAAGAGAGCTTGTTCTCAGTGGAGGTTTCTTCAGTTCACCCCCATGTGGAGCTCCATGGGGTTGTCTTAGGGCCACATGGACACCTAAAAGAAATGCAAGATTCTGGAAGAAGAGTTAGATTGGACCTGGTGCAGCTTGCTCATACAAGGGAGGAGAAATTTTGCTTTCCCTCTGAGCTGCAGGCAAAGCTTGGACACCAGAATTGAGTTAGTGTTTTAGCCTCTCATAGCATGGGCCTTGAAATCGTTATACATTTTTATGGGAACTCACATGGAAATTCAGATTGGTACTGAACACATATGCTGCCAAATCTCAACTCAAAACAGCTTTTTTTAAAGTCTGGCTCAACTTGTCTCTACACAATGTAGTCAAACTTTTGACTTCAGTGCGGACATGCCCAAAGTTGTTTTACTGAACTATTCCACATTGCTATGTTTAAACCCATCCCCTCTTTTTAATCAAAGTCCAGACTCACAGAGGCCCTTTGGCTTTATTTGTGAGCTCTGTCTGCCTCCTGGCGTCTGCTGGGACATAGTGAACTTGAAAATGAGATATTTTTATGGGAAATCCACAGTAAAAGATACTCCGAAGAGGAGGATTAAGCCATCCAGAGGGGTTCCAGGTAGGCGGGGAAATCAGCTCTGCAGCACTGTCCTCCCCTTTCAGTTCACTATAACATTATTCCAAGTGAGAAGCACTCCCTCTGTCTGATGGTGAGAGTGTGTGCAAGTGCAGAGGCAGGTTTCACACAGCCATGTGTACAGCTAGACTCTTCCAGAGAGAAAACACTTGAACAGTACAGGTATTATGCCAGAGGGAGGTACGTAAAGAGGAAAAATTATAGCTAGACTGCAAAAATAAAACTTCCCCTCTGAAAAGATATATGATGTTTAACAACCATGCTGCAGGGGTAGGGACTGGAGATAATAATTTAAATATATTTTGATCCTTGACAGGGCAGAGACTGTCTGGTAGGGCTCCAAGAGACACCTACATACTTACCTCCAGGGGCTCTAAAATCAGAAATGTCTAGTGCAGCTGAAAAAGCTATAGAATAAGATAAAAGCTCTTCAGTGAACTGTGCTGGTGCCTCAGCAAAGCCCTCCCTCCTACCTTAGTCTTTGCTCTGGCACCTACCTACATGCACATATACTAGGTTGCAATTGCCTCAAGCACAACTGGAAGCCTTTCTCTTGCAAATGAGAGTACTAACATCAAGTTGTGTCTCAAAACAAGGCTCATCAGCTTTCCGTTAAGCTTCCACTAATAGGACATTTTTTTTCTGCCAAAATAATCTTATAAAAAGCATCTATTTTCAAAAACCACTACAAAATTTAATATGCTTTCTCTATATATGCAAGTTCACTCAGCTGTGCGCACAGCAGTGTTCACAGCATGTGTCATCTCTGAAGACAAATGGAAAAAATTACTTGGAGGACCAAACATGGAGTGAATTTAACTTTCTTAATGATTATTCTGCTTCTATACTGGAAGCAGTGCGCAAGAAGTAGGATTTAATATTACAATAGTAAGATAGATTATAAGACAGGCCTGGAAGAAAGTCTCAGTTTTCAACAAAAACTTACAGGACTAGCTTTGCAAATAAAAGCCTAGTGTTTCATGTGGCCTTGATTCAAAAAAC
>JAUBOD010000966.1:210016-280166 GCA_032353885.1 Nothura maculosa
AGTTTCTCTTCAGTTTGACTGTGAGAGCAAAGATCAACTTGGAGGACATCAGTCCTTTGTGTTATCTGTTTGAACTGTCTCAAAGTTCAGATTAATTCAATCAGTGAATGGTTCCGTACAGTTAAGTTGATTTCACAGAGACCTATACTTCTGACATTGAAAATCTAAGCACTTTCTCTGAAAAGAGATCATCACATGCTACAAGTTTCTGATCAAATAGAACCTGAATTGACACTATGATTTTCATAGTAATTTGGGCCTTTATCATTCTTTCCATCCTGACTTTCACCGCCACACAACTGTACAACTTAAACTAGCATTACAACAGCAACACTAACAACAAACAGAACCATGTTAGTATCTAGGAGATATAGGTTGACATCCATGCAAGATTTTCCCTCTGGTGCTCAACAACTGTATGAAAGAAGTAGGTCACCAAAGAAATAGAAAGGGAAACTCTCTTTGTAAGTCACAAGATCATAACACTCACCAGATGATGCCTTCCACTCTTTCCAAGGACTTCTGACAGCTTGGACACCCTCCCCTAACTCTACCTACCCTAATCCTGCCCTAATTTAACCCCACCCTAAGCCTATCTGCCTTATCCTAAGCTTAGCAGAAGTCTACCAACCTTAACCTAACCCTCTTAATGTTACCCTAATCCTGCCCTAACCTAACCCTCTCCAAAGCCTATCTATCCAAGCCCCTACCTCCACTCTGCAGGGTACTCTACTGCACCTTCTACTGCCACCATCCTCTTTACTCTGACCCACATGATACCTTCCACCTTTCCCTCTTCTCTATACTAGACCCCACCTCCATCCTCTACTTTTCCCACCCTCTGCTTTCACCCTAGCCCCTGTCATGTTAGCTTGTAAAGGAGGTAGTAAAATAATCCAGAGGGACAACAATTACTGAGCTTTAGTTGGTTGATTCTTATTCATCAGCACAAAATCTTTGTGATAACAATACGTACCATTAACTGGCACAACTGTTGTAGAAATAGACTTAGCAATTTGCCAGGCAGCTGGCAAATATTACAACTAAACAGAGTACACAGCTCGTCCCAGGATTAAAAAAAGAAAAAGAAAAAATAAATAAAATCAAAATTAAAAAAATGCTATACCATTCCTTCAGCCTGTGTGTATGGGGGACTCTCAGTCTTATAAGGAGTTACCTTAGCCTAGCATCCCAAGTTAAACGATACACAGTTCAGCCACAGAGTTGTTCAGGTGTTGTTCTCAGATCACTCCTCAACTCATCAATGCCAGACTCTGTTTTTTATACCTTTAGAAAAGAACTAGGTGACTGCGTTATGCTCATCTTCACTAAGTGGTCCTTCCAGGATCTTCAGGCGAGTTTTGGTCCATTATCAAGTGTTTTCCAAGTGTATCAGCTCCTCAGTGAGTCTGGTGTTTCTTTGCAAATTTTAGTGAAGCTGGACTGCCGTGATTTCCCACGATTTTCCACTTCCCTTTACTGTTGTGGAGAGTACCCAAAGTCTGCCATTCTTTTTCTGTCAGCAGTCACATTGGCAGAGCTTTGGCAGAGCTTGTGGGCTTCAGGAGCTTTAGTTGTTAATGCTTCACTTGCCCATTCGCCCCTACCTTCCTCCCTTTTCCTACCCTCCCTGGCACTCTGCTCTCTACCCTTCACTGCCCTGCCCTACCCTCTCCTACTCTTGACCTGACTCTCTACCCTCCCCTCCACTCGACCCTCTACTCAACAGTCGCCACCACGTGTATTCTGCTTTATCCTGTGTACTAGCTTTCCAATGCTGACATCTCCTCTGGCATTCACTTTGCCAGCACTCCAGTCTCAACCTAGCCTCACCCTCTAGCTTAGTCATTATGACTCCACTTAGACCCATGACAATCATCCCACCATGTCATTCCCATTTACACACCCATCTTCACATCACACCCATTATGTGTAATATTATGCTATTATCTTTCTTTGGAGATGAATTCAAGACCTGCCTGGAATTCAAGACCTACCTGGAAACTTGCAGGTCATTTTCTGTTCGGTTCTTCCCAGCGCTGACAGCAATATAGAAAGAAATTGCAGGGTACAGTCCATTAACACATGACTCCAAGGCTGGTGTCATTGCCATAACTTCAGCTTCTTTGGTAACAGGAAGCTTTACGTGGCACCAGACATGATGATATACAACAGGATCCATTTTTCTCAAAGGGAGAAGAGGTCAGGAGCTAGCTGGGCTCACTGAGAGGGTTTTAAACTAGATTCCAGAGGGGAGGGGGTTATCAGTGGGGCAGCAGACGAGATGGTAGCTGATGGCCCATTACGCCACTCACAGCCGCCTAGGGCCATGGCCTGTGAAGGTCGCTCTAGGACTGAAGAGGCCAAAGGGCAAAATATGAGAACTTCTGGAGGCCCACATAATCAGACTGCAGCTGTCCTGGAGAGGCACAAGGGAGCCCCACTCAAATGTCTCTACATAAACGCACGCAGCATGGGGAATAAACAAGAGGAATTGGAGATGCACATGGCCGTGATCTCATTGGAATTACTGAGACATGGTGGGACAGCTCTCATGACTGGAATGTGGCCATGGAGGGCTACAGGCTTTTCAGGAGGGATAGGGCAGGAAGGCGAGATGGTGGAATTGCTCTTTATGTGAGAGAGCAATGGAATGTATAGAGCTCAGCATAGGAGAGGATGGAGCGCGAGTAGAGAGCCTGTGGGTAAGGATAAAAGGGCAATCCAACAGTGGCAACACTGTGGTGAGAGTTTACAACAGGCCTCCTGACCAGGACGAGGAAGTGGATGAGGCCTTCTACAGGCAGCTGGAAGAAGCCTCCCGATCACAGGCCCTGGTCCTTCTGGGGGACTTCAACCACCTTGATATCTGCTGGGAAAACCACACAACCAGGAACAGAAGGTCCATAAGGTTCCTGCAGAACATTGCAGATAACTTCTTGATACAAGTGGTTGATGAGCCAACAAGGGGAAGGGGTCTGTTACTAACAAATAAAGAAGGTCTAGTGGGTAATGTGAGGGTTGGGGGCAGTCTTAGCTGCAGGGACCACGAGATATTGGAATATCTTCCTGCGTGGAAGCTGGACGAGAAGTAGGATAACTACCCTGGATTTTAAGAGAGCCAACTTTGTCCTCTTCAGGGAGCTCCTTGGAACAGTCCCCTCAGTTAGAATCCTAGAAGTCCAGGAGAGCTGGGTAATATTCAAACACCAGTTCCTCCAAGCTCAGAGTTGATGTATTCCCACAAGAAAGAAGTCAAGCAAGCGGAGCAGGAGACCTGTATGAATGGGCAAGGAGCTGCTAGGCAAAGTTAATGAAAAAAAAGGAGCATACAGCATGTGGGAGAAGGACCAGGCAACGTGGGAAGAATATAGGCACATCGTCAGAGAATGCAGATATGCAACAAGGAAGGCCAAAGCCTATGTGGAATTAGAGTTGGTGAGGGATGTCAGGGACAAAAGGAAGAGTTTCTATAAATATGTCAGCAGCAAGAGGAAGACGAGGAAAAATGTTAGCGCGCTGCTGAATGGGGAGGGGTCCTTCCTGACAGAGGATGCCGAGAAGGCAGAGTTACTAAATACCTTCTTTGCCTCTGTCTTTACTGCTAAGGCTACCTCCCATGAACTGGAGGGCTCAGGTGAACGAGAGATAAATGGGCACCAGGAAGACCTTCCACTAGTTGAGAAGAATTGGGTTGGGAATCGCTTAGACAAACTGGCCACTCAAAAATCTATGGGCCCCAATGGGATGCACCCAAGAGTGCTAAAGGAACTGGTAGGGGTTATTGTTCAGCCGCTTTCCATCATCTTCAAGAGGTCCTGGAGAGCAGGAGAGGTGCCAGAGGACTGGAAGAGAGCCAACATCACTCCAATCTTCAAAAAGGGCAAGAGGGAGGACCCAGGCAATTACAGGCCAGTCAGCCTCACCTCCGTCCCTGGAAAGGTGATGGAGCAGCTCATCATAGAGAGCATCTCTAGGCATATGAAGGAGAAGGAGATGATCAGGAATAGTCAGCATGGATTTATCAAGGGGAAGTCATGTCTGACAAACCTAATAGCCTTCTATGTTGAGATAACTGGCCGTCTGGACGAGGGGAGAGCTGTAGTTGTTGTCTACCTTGACAGAAGAAAGGCTTTCGACACGGTCTGCCCGTTGATATCCTCGAGTGCACAGTGAGGTGGATCATGATGGCAGAACTCAGAGAGTGCTGATAAATGAGGCCGAGTCCAATTGGAGGCCTGTGACCAGTGGTGTCTCCCAGGGATTCGTACTGGGTCTGGTGCTGTTCAACCAGTTCGTCAGTGACCTGGACAAGGGCACTGAGAGCACCCTGAGCAAGTTTGTGGACAATACCAAGCTGGCTGGAGTGGCCGACACTCCGAAGGGCTGTGCTGCCATCCAGAGGGACCTGGACGGGCTGGAGAGTTGGGCAGAGAGGAACCTCACGAGGTTCAACAAGGAACCTCCGGGTTCCTTTACAGGGTCTTGCACCTGGGGAGGAATAACCTCAGGCAGCAGTACAGATTAGAGGTCAACCTGCTGGAGAGAGCAGCTCTACAAAGAGGAACCTGGGAGTCCTGGTTGACACCAAGTTAACCATGAGTCAGCAGTGCCCTTGTGGCTGAGAAGGCCAACGGGATCCTGGCCTGCATCAGGAGGAGTATTGCCAGCAGGTCGAGGGAGGGAACCCTGCCCCTGTACTCAGCTCTGGAGAGACCGCACCTGGAGTATTGCATGCAGTTCTGGGCTCCCCAGTATGAGAGGGATGTGGAGCTTCTAGAGAGCGTCTAGTGGAGAGCTACAAAGATGATTAAGGGACTAGAACATCTCTCATATGAGGAGAGACTGAGTGAGTAGGGCCTGTTTAGCTTGGAAAAAGAGAAGGCTGAGAGGAGATCTGATTAACATATGTAAGTATATGAAGGGAGAATGTAGGGAGGAAGGGGCCAAGCTCTTAGTGGTGGCCAGTTACAGGACAAGGGGTAATGGGTATAAGTTAAAACAAAGGATGTTCCATCTCCATATGAGGAGGAACTTCTCCCCTATGAGGGTGACAGAGCAGTGTAACAAGCTGCCCAGGGAGGTTGTGGAGTCTCCTTCTCTGGAGGTCTTCAAAATCCGCCTGGATGCCACATGCTCTAGGTGTCTCTGCTTGAAAAGGAAGGTTGGGCTTGATGATCTCTAGGGGTTCCTTCCAACCTTAAACATTCTGTGATATAATCCTGTGCAACACGCTCTAGATGACCCTGCTTGAGCAGGAGGGTTTGACTAGATGATCTCTAGAGGTGCCTTCCAACCTCAACCATTTTATGACACTATGATTGTGTAATCTTAGATATGAGGTATGGGAGTACTTCTCAGGACATTGTGCTCTTAAAATGACCAGCTGCCTTCAGGTGCTTACTGCCCAAAGAACATACAAAGGTCTTTGTATTATTTCTGTTACTTCCTTAAGAACCACAGGCTCAGTTCTGCACATTGCATTTTCACACGTTCAGCCAGATAAAATGGACGCTACTACAGGTGTTTGATCTTGCTTGCAGGTGCTTTCAGGCACATTACCATATTTTTAACATGAATCTCTAGACACACTTATTTTCTTTTGCAGCACAAAAGACTCAGTGTTCATTTCAGAGTGGTACTGGTGTTAAGGATATAAAAGAAGGAGCAACAATAGGAAAATACTTTGGGACACTGAAGCAGACTGTTAATGCCCTTAGAAAAGGTTTCCCAAGCAAAACTGAGTTTTTTTTCTGTCTTGTCACATCTACAAGAATATTAAGTACAGGTCATATAAAAGAAAGCTCAGCACTCAAACTCACAGGGAATGCTGGGCAATGAAACTTTGTCCAATTAATCCCCTTGTGGGAACATGGCCCAACCACTTGTACTTAAAAAAGGTCCACAAGTTCCAACATGCTATATGACCTGAGTCTTAAGTTACTAAATGCAGAGATAGGCACCTAAATTGAAAAGCTGAAATTCTTCAAGGTCCATGAGGATTCATTGAAGAGAATCTCTTTTTTTCCTCCTCTTCCAACATTTATTTTACATGGGAGAGGGTTGACAGAATTTGAGTTCTAGCCATGAAGCAATTTGTTTGTTCTGTGGAAGAATCAAGGCATTCAGCATAGCTCTTGTTGATTGAATTATAGTGGATTTACATTAACGTAATTGTGCTGTGAGCAGAAACTTTCTAAGTGAAAAAGTCTGCTTCAGTTACTGTGCTAGTGTGTTTCCATATTCCGGCCAAATAATCAAGATCTCCTGCTGGGTGATTGGAAACAAGTGTAAGAAGTTTAGTTACACAATGCTAATCTTTACGTGGTAAGCTCATCTCTGCTCTACAATAACTTCCTCAATCAGATGAGACCTAGATACCCAAAATGTCTACGTGCTACCAGTGAGAGACGGCTGAGCTACCTCTTCAGGATCCTACCTTGAGCGAGGCCCAGTGGGGAGGAAAACTCCTAAGAACAGCTACCCACTCACTTCCCTGTCAGAATGATGCTTTACATACAGATGTAGCTCTTGTCCTTCACAAGAATAATAGATAGCAATAAATATGCAGTAAATGGGTATTGGAATCACAGGAAGAAAGGAGGGCAAGGGCATGGAGGAATCACATTGCCAAGACAGTCAGCATTGCTTCCCTTTGCTTTGAGAGGCTCCCAGTAGGTTACTTTGCATATTGTGGCATATCTCAGAAATGAGGGACAAGTTCTTATCTGAATTTTACAATTATGAAATGAGTTGCAGCATAGCCAAGACTGCTGAACTTCTCACTTCACAGCTGCACTGTACTGTACTAATAATGCAGCTCAAGTGCATGTATCCAGTCCTAGTGTCATGGTGAGGCAGCACATAGAGAACTGGCTTGAGTCCTGTTGCCTTTTCATACACGAAACAGATCTAATGGTACATACATATATGAAAAAGTCACTGGCACTGAGTGGACTGAGGAGAGAAAGATTGTGTAAGTTCAAGATCACTCAGAATGAATATGGATAAGGTTTGCACCTGAGCCAGAGACAACATAACACAAAGCTGAACTCTATACTACTCCATCCAAATACAGCTCAAGAGTAATTCAGTTACTGGATGGTTAAATGTAGTAAAGTCTGTCTGTCTCCTCAGCAGCAGCTATAGGAACAAGAAATTTCCTTTAGAAACATTTTTTTTTCTGAGATTCTCCATTTCTTTTCAGCCACCATCCCTTTGTCTTCATGGCATATTTATGTTAGTCCTACAACTGCAATAACAATTGAAATTAACTTCTACTACCAGCTGTCAAGAACTCATTTCCAGATGCAATACTGGGAATCATCTAGATGAAGAGCCCAGAGGCACCAGTGGTGGGTGGTCCTACCCTCTCTTTCCCTTTCTCACCAGCCCAATACATATATACAGACCTGCTGATTTGCAAGACCTAACTCTTTCTTCCCAGCCAGTTATTTATGCTGCAAACTTTGCTATGCTGAGACCTGTGGTCAAAGCAAGATGAGGAGGTTACTTTATTTAAGTCCAAACTGTCCGTGAACTAATGGCTCTAAATTGACATTTCCATCTAATCTGTATAATGTGCAGTACCTAATGTGCATAGAAATTAGTCCATCAACCAAGTAGTACAAACACTTAAAATACATACACAAATACAGCATGCTTCCTAGAAGAGTCAGCCAAGGCTGTGGACGCTGAACATCTCAGCTTTCATATGCTAAAAGAAGCACCTCTCCCTTGTTACACCACTCTTACTTAGCCCCACCAGGACATCTGATATTCCCATCTCCAGGCCTCACTCAGGGCACAAATACCTCTGCCTACAATTTTAAGTTTTGAAATAGCTATTGTGACTATAGCAAAACCACTTCCAACAGCACAGCCTTACAGTCCCCAGGCCACTCTCATCTTACAGCTCACTAGGTAAATGTTTGTCAGCCGAGGCCTCCACTGGGGCATAAACCACCCCACACATCCCCTTGACAGATATTTGGATAAAAAAAATGAGAGAGGGCTGAGGAGGGCAGGACCTAACAAACTGCATGTGGGCCACGAGCACGTGATAGGCAGTTGACATATTGCCCTCGTCCCCTTCAAAAAACAAGGGAATGGGAAAACGAAAGATTGTAAGCCCTCAAAGCTTTAATGTGCCTATTAAAGATTATTATCCAAACTACCAAATAACAAGAAAATACTATGAAGATGAAGGAGCATATTTAAGGTCACTTCCTGAGTCTTGCCTATTGTAAAGAGCTAGAAGAAAAGCAGACTAAAAGGCAGCATTAATCCGTCTCAGTACTTGTGCAGGAATATTACAGCAGCAAGTTTAACATCAGACTATGGGAGGCGAAGGCAAATGAACTTTAAACCAGAACTGATTTCACTCAATCATAGTCTCAAGCTCTGAGTGATTCAGCAAAATTATTTGCAGTGATTCAGAGGACAAGACGTGCTGAGTAGCAAGTCCTACACACCTCTTTCAGTTCTTGGCCAAGAAGGCCAATGGGATCCTGGGGTGCATTAAGAAAAGCATCTCCAGCAGGTCAAGAAAGGTGATCGCCCCCCTATACACTTCCATGGTGAGGCCACATCTGGAGACTGTGTCCAGTTCTGGGCTGCCTAGTACAAGAGGGATGTGGAGCTGCTGGAGAGAGTCCAGCACAGGGCTACAAAGATGATCAGGGGCCTGGAACATCTGCCCTATGAGCAAAGGCTGAGACAGCTGGACCTGTTCAGCCTGGAGAAGAGAAGGCTGAGGGGAGATCTGATCAGTGCCTATAAGTACCTCAAGGGATGGCGGGAGGAGGATGGAGTTGGCCTCTTTTCAGTGGTGGACAGCAATAGGACTAGAGGAAATTGGCCACAAATTGAGGCACCAAAAGTTCCACAGGAACTTAAGGAAGCATTTCTTGACTGTGAGGGTGACAGAGCCCTAGAACAGGCTGCCCAGAGAGGTTGTGGAGTCTCCTTCTCTGGAGATCTTTTGGATGCAGCCCTGTGCCACGTGCTGGACTAGATGACCTCTGAGGTCCCTTCCAACCTTAAGCATTCTATGATTCTCTGATTCTTCCTCAGCTAGGAACCACATGGTGCTTTTAGATCCATCTTTTGCTCCCCATAGGAGCAGACGGATGACAAGCTGTTGTCTTCCCATTCTGCTCTACCTCCTCCTTTACCTCTACTGCTGAGTCATCAGCAATACTACTCCTTTGCTTAGAGCTCCTTTGCTCACTTTGTCTTCCAGTGTGGTGCCCTGTGGTTCCAAATTATTCTACCCTCATGTTTAATGGCTTTGCGCCCTCCTGCCCTTTTGACTGTCTTTTGTTTTCCTGATCTAGGTGTTCTGAGAAGCTGCATGTGGGTGCACTGCCCACTAATCTAGATGTTGTCAACCCAGGACAATTTTATCTGTCTTCCACCATTCCTATGGTGCTCCCATGATCAAGTGCTCCCATTCAACCTCTGTCATACCAATCTTAAATGTTTCTAGCTACACATCCTAACTCCTCTAGAACAGAAAGGCTTGAAAATTCAGCCACTGCTCCGTCAGTGTCAGCCCTGGAGAAAAGTAAGCATTCTCCAGAATAAACTTTCTCACTCCTTCTTTCTTGCTTTATTTTTCAGTTAGAATTGTTGTTCCTTTTACATAGGAATCTGCCAATCACCCAAGCTGTACCACTCATTTACCAGTGTCAGCTCACAAAAGCAGCAGCAAGAAATTCTTCAAAAATACTTTCCACCCACAGAAAGCCCTAGTGGAACAAGACTGCACTTTAAGATCTCTCCTCCTGCCTTTCAACCTCTCAGCTGTTTTTGCACACTAGAGAGTGGCTGATAACACTGGAGCCAGGCTATTTATTTATTTATTTAGGAGGATCACAGAAGAGCCTTCTTAAAGCCACAGTTCTGAGCTCTTTCAGGGCTTTGTTTTTTCCTGCTTTCAGAAAAAAAAGACCCATAGCTACGAGATGCAGATACCAAAGTAGACAAGCGCATGTCTGGTAACATGAATTATACTTTAGCTGGCTACTACAGAAACAGGCTATGGCAGTAAAGAAGACTTTGTTCATTATTTCACCCTTTTAAACCATTTTTTAGGAGAAGAGCCAAATGCTTCTTCCATATTCAACACTCAGTCTCCCCAATGTGATCATGTGATTCTTGTCCTTAAGTGAACAGTGTGTTTTTACTTCAGTAACCCTGCTTGGAAGGTTATTCTGCATGAGAAAGTAGTTTTCAGTCCAAACTTTTTTATTATTATGAATATTCTGTATTTTTGTATGGAGTCTTTTGCCTCTGCAAGGTTGAAAATAGTAACTTAAATTCAGGTGATTATTTCTTAAGATGATCTAGGAGTTCTTGAATTTTAAAAGAAGCTTTTTTTTTTAAAAAAAATAGCCCTTTTTCAAAGTAGGCTGGAATTTTACTAGGGTACTACGGTAAGAAATCTTTCTTACTACCAGAAGTATAGAAGACCAAGTGACCAGGAAAGCCAATTGCTTTTGCAGTGAGTAGCTATTTGGTGATTAACAAACTGAAAGGGGTGATTTCCATGTTTAGAGGCTGCCTGCTTTGGCCAAACGTTTTTCAGCTTTGCAGTGCCCAGTGCAGTCACAAGAGTAGACACAGAGCAGCAGGGACCTCTGGGGCTCTTACGCAGAGGCCTTCACCTCTGAGGCAGAGGCAGCCAGAGCTCACCTCGGCAGCATGCCTGATGTATGACAGTACATGCATCCACATGCACTCTTTTCCCCTCCTGATGCCTCCATGGCAGATGTCTCCCCACCCTTGCCTTGGCTGAGCACCCTGGAGCACCTGCTGCACTTCTGACTCCTTCCTTTCTGGAGGGTAGCATTCAGTACTCTCAGCTCAGGCACAGATTAGTAGTATGAAACAGGAAAGGGCTGGTCATTGCTTGGTATGACAGGGTCAGATATTTTCTGGTTTTTTTTTTTTTTTCCAGATTTGAATTCCCCAAGATTTTGAATCATTTTTTATTGTTATTGCTATTTTGTTTTATTTTTCCCCAGCTTTTTCTTTTTCCTTAAGTAAAACTATAGTCAAAAGAGGGCTTAGGAAAATGGAAAAGGAAGATCCTTAGCAAAATGAAATGTTAGTCTGAGGAGTTCCCTTTTGTTCCCATCGCTCAGTAGTGAATGCATTTATAAAAAATTGCTCTATTTTATTTATTTTATTTAAAGAGTCACTTGAAGAAAGGCCTTGGTCTCGGAGAACGCTGTAAGCAGACAGCTGGAGACTCTCTCTTCTAGTGTAGTATGCTCTTTCACTGCCTCTCAGATAGAATTCTAATATTTGAACAAAGAATATTTGAATAAAGTGGATAAAGACAGATGTCCTCTTACCTCCCTCCCTCTGTGACCCTAAAGTCTAGTGGCTAAGACATTTGCTTACTAAGCAGCAGACAGAAGGAGGATTAAAATGTCTTTCATGAGAGAGTTTTCATCTCCCCTTCTCCATTTGCCAGTGCCAAATGCAATTCAGTGCAAACATGCCTCCCTATGTATTTCTAAAATAACCCAAATCAGTCACTTTCATCAGTCCCTTATTCATTTTTGAGCTAGATGAATTAATTATTTGGATCCTGGTCCGGGTCAAGAACACTTTCAGATCAATTAGAACAAGAGTCCTCAGTGAATAAGCAACTCCTGTTAAAAAACAAAGAGTTTGTACAGGGTTTAGCAGAATTAATCTTCAAGGCTCCTCTTGGCCATTAACTGCCAGGCTTGTATAAGGGATATTGTCCCTACCAGGCCTGCCAGGCCCAGGTTTGCCTGAGGGATTGGGGGATGTCACAGCATCACTAAAGTCTCTGAATGGGCTTAGTTTCTCCCAGGAGTTGCAAAGGCATGCCAGGCATTTTGCTTTCCTTAATCTGCAGCTGTTGATATTTGACACTGGCTTTATCAATTCCCCCCTTCTTCCTGTCACTAGGACCCTCCATCTATTTCTCACACATTTTATATTTTTACTTTAGGTCTCATTCAATAAGATTTGTAAAGAAGTCTTTATCGGGCTGGTTATTTTGGTTTCGTCTGTATGCAGTGTGGCATAAAGTGATCTTCTAGGGACCAACACACCTCATCCTACAAATGGAGTTTCACATATAGATCATAGCACAGAAATACCTCTCTCCGCTGAATAAGGGAGCCTGAAAGGGACTTGCCCAGCTGTAGATAGCTCCTCTGGAGATTCCTGAAACTTTAGAAAGATTAGATGAGTGCTATTCTAGGAGGCAGCTCATTTTATAACTGAGAATTCTGGGCGTCTACATGCCTCAAATAGCTTTGCAGTCTCTGCTTTCTGGACACTGAGACTCCTTCCCCTAAAGTGATTTTAGCACAGCAATTGTTTGCTGTTCTCACTGATGTTGTGAAAGGGCTTACTGATATCAAGATACTCTTTAAGGCAACAAGGAATCACAATAATTTCCTCGGTGTTGTAGTTTGCTGAATGTATTCTTTTTTTTTGAGGGAGGGTGGCTTTTTGAATTTGCCATTTGAATTTGCTTATGTTTGTAACTGGTCTCAGGTGCTTGGTGAAACTTTTCCCTCCATGTTTAACTGTAGAGCCCTGCAGATGCCTGGGTCATTTAAGAGAGCTAACTGCAGGTTTCTGCCAGGAGGAATGGCCAGTCCCACCTTCCTCTGCCATCTCTGACCATGTCCCACTCCTCTCTTGTGCCTGCCACTCTTAAGCGCTGAGCTACCAGAAATTCATATCTTTCTTTTACAGGACAACAAACCCTATATTTCCTGCCACAGCTACACAGTGACAAAAGCTGGTGTAAGGGTCTTGATAGGTGGATGAAGAAGAGCTACAAGGATCAGGAGACAGCAATTTCCCCCTGAGGCGAGTCAACTGTGCCACCAGATTTTGTTTTCAAAGATGGCAGCAACTGCAGTCTCTATTCAACAATGCACCATTTTAAGATCTGAGCACTGACAGCATTTCAGCCTAGAATGATTGACAGCTTCTAGCTCCTCTGACAGCATTTTAGCCAAGAGTGATGGCTAGCTTCTAGTTCCTCAGCAAGGCACCAGCACTGGCTAGTCCCTTCCCTCAGGCCTGCCCCATCTGCTGGGAGTATCTAATTGTTTATTACTTTACCCATCACTTTACTTTTATTTAAATTTTTAGCATGTAAATGTTGCTAGGGACACCTAAATGGGGCATGCACTGTGAATGGGGAATGAGGCTGGAAATTGGAATGGAACTCACATGGAAGTTCAGTCTGAGAGAAAGGCAAGGCCTCCTATAAGCATGTGCCCTCCCTTAGGTACTGAGTGCAGGTACCTTGTTGAATCTGAAAGCATCACTGAAAGTTCTCACGCACAGGTGCAGTGTGAGAGTCGGGAAGAAACCTGAGGAGGAGTTTCTATCTCTATAACTGCAAGCAAAGGATACTGGAAAGCAGGGATAGCAAATTTACCTCATTGTAATGAGTGCCTAGAGAGCCAAAATGAGTACAGATTCTGCTATGAGAGCTCTGCATCATTTACCTTGGAATGACTCCTTGGAATGATTACCTTAGGATCTTCATAGTCCTGAATTTGCCTGTGCTTGATAAAATAACATTTTTTTCTAGTTTCACCATGTTTAATCAACTTTAAAGAGAGATTTAAAGAAAATTTGTATTTTGTTAATGCTAGATTTAGTGAGCCATACACTGTTCATTGCAAACTACTTTGACTTCAGGATGCTGACGTGTTTACACATCATCAGTCTTTGCCTAGAACTTCTCCTTTCCTACACTACAGGCAAAAAATCTTCTGTCAGACTCCAGACACCACTGACTTCTGGACCTTGTAATGGAAAGACGGCTTTACCTATCACCCCTTCTGTATAACCCCCAAACTTTATCCAGTATCCATGACTACAGTTTCACATACTTATTATTCTTACGTTCCAGTACTTCCTGTTATAATCACTTCCTTCTCAAGGAATTCCAGACATCTCACTGTTTCATTTTTTTGCCATATTTGTTCTTTAGGGTTGAGGGAGGACAGGGAAGGTAGGGGGTTGATGGAGGGAGAGAGGAGAATGCAGGTTGCTGCACTTTGATAGACTCTTCAGAACGCTACTTTTTGCTCGAAGTGGTTTGCCTAAATCTAATACTCTTACTAGCCACCACCTAAAGCAAATGGGCTTTAGCTGTAGCTCACTTCTATTCCGAGCATGTATTGACTACACCCATAATGCTACCTACAGTTAAAAAGCCAGAATAACCTTTCTGTGGGAAGAGGAAAGTATCAAATCTTAGATACGTATATAAAATGGACAATTTAAAACTATCACACCCCTAAAATTTTGTAATAATTTTGCTTTTTTATGTTCAAATGAAAATAACAGACAGAAAGGATGTAATCTTGGCAAGTATTATTTTTAATTTATCCAAATTTATTCCATATCTATTTTCTTCCATGATGCTGCATACTGAAATGTGTGCAGTCCAGGTTGTCCTCCAGCAGTCTCCTTCCTTTTTTCATGAACTCCCTATAGATGATATTTGGTATTATATACATATATACAGACATATACAGAGATAGGTGAAAAGCAATTTCTTTGTGAAGCTGAGACGTTACTATAGGTCACTAGAAATGTTTAAATGTGCAGGTACTTCTATAGTTAGAAAGGGATTTAAAATGGAGAGATGGATGACTAGAGAATAGCACATTCTCTGCAGGAAAGAAAACAGCGAGTCCTGAAGATTGCTTGTAAGAACTTTTTTGTGCTCTTTCTTTCTGCCTTTTTTTTTTCTTTTGGTATGTGATTAGTAAAGTAATAACTGCTGCAAAAAGCAACATACAAGAACCTTTCTCTATCACATCTAGCATCTAGATGCTATTTGGAAAAGCCTTACAGTCATCACAAGCACAGAGCTCAGATTTGTACTGGATATACATTTGTATTGTATATAAAAAAGCTGACCATCCTCATGATAACACAATCAACAAAAACCAAATTCTGCTTCTTTACTTTTGGTTTGGTGATATTATTAAGTTCTCACAATTGTTTTTTGAAATATTTACTCAAGAAATATAAAAAATACATATCCCTTTCCTAACATAACCCCAATTTGAAAAAAAAGAGCAAAAGTATGCTCATAATTTTGCTTAACTTTTTTTATTTACGGCACAAGGTAGAACTTAAAGACAACATCACTGCGTAAGTCTTCAACTCCATTAAGACTAGTATATTTTATATATATATATATATATATATTATATGATACACTTTCCCTTATCAAGTGAGAAGAATTCTCCTAGAATACTGAAGTACATTGCCACCCGCTGGCCATACACATTTTTGCAATTTAAAAACACCAGAATGTGTGCAACATCAACCCTTAACAATGAACTTACAGTTATTAAAAAAGTACAATTATTTCCTTATACTTTGGCACAATATTTATAGAAATGCAGCTGTGAACTTCTCCAAATGTCACATTCATTTCTGAAATTCAGTGTGACTTCCTTTTATTCTGCTTTGTCTAACCTTCCTAATGCTGAAGCTTTATTATTTTAAAGGAAAAGCCATATTATTTCTTAGTTATTATACAACTCAATTTATTGGGTTTAATTTTCTAAAATTGGATTTCTAATTTGAATTCCAGTTTATTCTTTTAGAACAATACATAAAATCATACATTTATAAATATATATATTATATCCTGTATACATAAAATTGCTGTTCTTCTAGGCTGTATTGGCAGATCTTTGCATTACATCTTTTAATTGGTTTAGGCACGGCCTCGGTCTTAACTGATTCTCTGACTTGTTTCCTATTAGAATGTAAAAAAAATATTTTTACCATCTTATATCAAATTTTAAGTTTGTTTGCAAATATATCTATAAGAAAAAATATTTAGTACTTCCCCCGCTAGCTCATTACTACCCTTATAAAATATATGGCTTTTCATGTTCCACTCTATCTTAGTGTTTTTCCATAGGCAATGAAAAGAAGGATAATATCCCTCTTTAACAATTTTTTTATAAGCACAGAAACCAGCTTGTGCACTTTCTATAGAACTCCAATGCATATCATGGTAACGTAAGTGCAGTGATTTTTTTTTTTTTAAAAAAAACAGTCATGATTGATTGACATCTGCATAAGAAAACATAATATGATTATCATACAATACCCATTACAGAATATACAACCATCAGACCTGCAGATATATAAATACACTTTCAGCAACATCAAAGCAATAGTTTTAATCTTATACACAGCATATGCATACAGAGTTATTAGACTAAAATTTTCATCTCATTTCTCTCAGAAAGCTCGCTGCAACACAGGAACGTACTGCATTTGTAAATGGGTTGCTGGACAGTGCTGTTAGGAAATCAAAGTGAACAAAATTTGAAAATATATATATATATTTATATGTGTAATTTGGTACAAAAGAAGCCAGCTCCTCCACTGCTGCTCCCGCGCTGCTGTAGCTGTGTTCCCGCCTGGCGGCTCCACAGGGCTGGATCATACAAGGGTTTCCGGGAGAGCGTCAGGGTTGTCGGCGGACAAGAGCTCCCAGATTTGCCACCTCTCCTTTTGCCAGTCGTGCCAGCCAGGCTCCGAGGGGCTTTTCCTGCTGTGTGCACGCGCTGTCGTGGCATCTTGGCGAGGCACTGTGCCCAGCCGCTCGCGCACAGGAGCGGCCGCCGCGCTGCTCCCTGACTCTCTGCTGGGTCTCTGGTGCCTCCACAGCGAGTGCAGCGTGGAGGTGACGCCAGGACGTGGCGGTGATGGCGACCGCGCAGCGCCTGCCTTGGCAGTGCCAGGATATGGCGGTGGCGGCCTCTCCTTTCTGCAGGAGGAGGCCTGGGCTGTGCCCTGCAGGGCACCCACCCTCGAGTCACGCTCTGCGAGCTCCTCGGTGCTGCTTAAAGTCAAGTGCCGCTTGGCCACTGACGGCGACTGCTCTGAGCCTCTGTGGCTGCCCGTCTCCATCTGTGGGTGGTTGCAGAGGCGCGACGCAGTGGGCTGGAGCTCGCACTCAGGAATGGCAGCCGTGGTTTGGCTGCGACGCATGACCTGCCGGTTGCTGTCCCATTCGGAGGAGCTGCCCTGCCACCGAGGAGCGAACATGGAGAGGTTCCCATGGGAGAGAGAGAACTGCCCAGGCCGCAGCAAGCTACTTTCGTAGATGTTTCCATAGGAACCTGGGGGTCAAGGCAAGAAAAAGGACATCAGTCTGCCACAAAACCATGTGTGTGGCATCTTCCAAGCTCCTGCCTGTCCCCTCCAGTCTGCCGCACGAGACAGCGAGGGCTTTTCCTGCCCAGCTCTGTGATGACAGGACCTGGAGCAGCAGCGCTGATGCCACTACATTCAGCCATCTCTAACATTTATGATTTGAATTACATCTACTCCCTTCTTGGGTGACTTTGGTACTGTGCATTTTCATAAAGCCCTTTGGTACTTAATATCTCCCAAGCGCTAGAGCGGGAGGACTTGTTTTGATCTCCAGCTCCTCCATGACGTGGATGCAGATGGGACAAGAGCAAAGGCAGAAAAGGCCGAGGACCTGTCACGGCGACCTTGGCAAAAGGTCTAGTTTCGTCATCCAACCTCATGGTCCATGTCATTACTCCTCACGTCCTTACTGCCATCTCATGTCATTATTGCCAGCCTCTGAAATCCCAAGGCTTCTGCTTTACAATGACTTTCAGAACTATTTCAAAGTTTTTAAAGTAACTTCAAAATGGCCTTTTAAATTATCTTCTGACAGTTTGAAATATTGTTGCATTTGTATAATTATTCTTATCTTTATAATTTTATTCACTATCAACAAATGGAGTTCAAGATCTTATGTGCAGTTTACACATGTAGTTATCTCTGGGCAATATGAAATCTCCCACTAGCTTCACAGGAATTTCTGAAAGCTAGAAATGTGTTTGTATCTTTAATAGAGTGGGGTTTAAAACTTCTGAGAAATATATCTGACCTGTCATTGCTGGATCTTTGCAGCCACTTTTCAGCGTTGAATGCCAGGTTCCCCAGATATCAAAATGATCCTCGGAAACATCTGTATAGCAAAAAGAGCCAGAAGATGATTAATCAGTCCTTTTAGAGGCCATACTTAGAAATATGAATGGAATAATAAGTTCAAACAAAATAAAGCTTTATGTAAGATATCAGAGTTAATAACATATACCAGCATCTACCTTACTGTGCACCTGGCGCAAACACACCTAATGTATTGATGTCAATTAGTGCTAATGGCTTTGAGTCTGTAATGAATTCCGTGAATTCTACATGGGCAAGATAACTGAATTTGCTGTAAGTGTATCATTTTCAAGTGCACTGCCCTGCTGAAGCCAACAGCAAAATTTGAGCAAGAATTGGAAGAATGATAAATAGAAGTTAGTTTGTGTGCTTTTAACAGAAAGAATGACAAAAGTCTCTCAGTTCTCTCCAGGTAAGCAAAGAAGAGAAATCTACTGTTCCACTGTTGAAACTTAGAAAAACATGAACGAGAAGGCACTGGAAGTCATCACTGTAAGGCATGGTCTATCTGCCTGCAATGTTACTTGGTTCTTAAAAGAATGTACTGCTACTTATTAAAGTTTTAATGCAAAACACACATCAGGCATTGGTACTGGCTTATAATCATTTCATGCCTTTTACTAATTCCATTTGGTAGTAAGATTTCCTAATTTTTAATGCTCCAGTATGACAGTCACACATATTAACCAAAAGATGGTTAATACCTTAAAACTTTATATTATTTCCTGTTCATAACTTTCTACAAACCTGATCAAATTTTGAAAGTTATTCAAATATGCAGATACATAACACAGCAAACAAATGCTCAGTGGCATTTATAAAGCACCTGAAATAATAGTCTAAACCCCATCAATTCTTAAGGAATTTAAGACCCTAACCAGTACCTCTGAAGTAAAAAGTACCACCAAAAAACTCTATGTACTTAAGAACTAAAAGTCTTAGAGTTTGACTCAATATACATGAATTGAATTATCAATTATTTTGACACTTTTACTGAAAATCATCCTGAAGTGCTGATAATCTGTCAATTTAAGCCATAGTTCTTTATGGGAGATAGCATGCAGGTATGCACTCATTATATACCTATGGAAATTATGGATCCCTGCATTAGTATTGCTAGATGTGTAAGTGGAAACAAATGTAAGGCTCTGCAGCTGTCATCTGAAGAGTCGGAGTTGAGATTATCCTTTTCAAATTTGGAAACTTTTAAGTCTTTAAGTCTCAGATTTTCCCAAAGTCTGTAGCAAAACTTCTCAAATGTAAAACTTACTGAACAGGACTAGTGATAAGTCTCTGCTATGCAAAAAGACTGAAGAGCAGCATTTGTATTTTCCTACAAAATAGCTCCAGCTCCAGAGAAATGCCACACCAAAGGCTTTATCACTGGCTGAGTTAAGAAGGAGGGTTGAGCACATAGCCATAAGCTCATCAGACAAAAGGAAGCTGGAACCTTCCTCCAAAGGAATCCTGTCTTGTGAAGTTCATTACTGCTCCCCATAGCTCATATTAGAAAGAAGACATTTTTTAATTATTTTAGACATAAACATTGTTCACTAAGAATATATACATCCATACAGGTAGGATATACTACCTTTTCCAGCTTGTGATGCAGAAGAATTCTCTTTCTTTGGCTGCAAATGACCAGCTAGTGTGTATTGTTCGGATACCTTGTGCAGCTTGTCTGGACTGAAGGCAACCTCTTCCTGTGTTGCCACCAGTGAGCGCTCAGACAGTACCGGGGAGTTGTTGTCATAAGGGGAGACATCTCCGCTTGAAGCTTTGTTGGAGTCTGTAGAAGAATGTCTTCCACTTGTGGAGTAGGAGCCTTCTGACCGCAGCATCTCAGGGCTTCTGTGAGATTTCAATAAAAAGGATACTATTAATGAAAGATGCTTTATGGTTATTGCTATATGTGCAGTTTGATATTACGCAAATCAAAGTAAATATAGAAATATGATCACAACTTTTGAAATGAAAACACTTGAAGCAATACGCATGTGAATTTTCCATGAGTATAACTGCTGCTATGAAGTTTAGTGGCCAGCAGAGGCCACTAAAACTCAAAAGATGGGACTATCAGGAAGGGAAAACAAAACAAATCCACGCAACTACATAGTTCACCACAGGAAATTAAATAGTGAATCAATTCCTTATGTTACCTTGACAATTTTGCTTGTTGCAACAATAAATCTGAGGACATGCTAGGGAAGATTAGTTAGATCATAAATGGTATGGTAAAGCCTCTTTTCCCATTCTAAACCAATACACATCACAAAAAATCAAAAACTTAGCTCTTCTTATGCTTTGACAAGATGTCTGAATAGCTCATCTTACAGAATCACATAGAATCACAGAATGTTTGAGGTTGGAATGGACCTCTAGAGATCATCTGCTCCAGCAGGGACACCTAGAGCACGTGGCACAGAGTGGCATCCAAGCGGGTTTGGAAGATCTTCAGAGAAGGAGACTCCATAAACTCCCTGGGCAGCCTGTTCCAGGGTGCTGTCACCCTCACAGTGATGAAGTTCTTCCCCACATGGAAATGGAACGTCCTGTGTTTAAACTTATATCCATTACCTCTTGTCCTGTCATTCTCCACCACTGAGAAGAACTTGGCCTCTTCCTCCCTACATTCTCCCTTCATGTACTTATACATGTTAATCAGATCCCCTCTCAGCCTTCTCTTCTCCAGAGAAAATATGCCCAACTCAGTCTCTCCTGATACGAGCGATGTTCCAGTCCCTTGATCATCTTGGTTTCCCTCCACTGGACCCTCTCTAGAAGCTCCACATCCCTCTTATACTGGGGAGCCCAGAACTGCAGGCAATATGGCAGGTGCAGCCTCACAGACCTGAGTAGAGGGGCAGGATCCCCTCCCTTGACCTGCTGCCAACACTCCTCCTGATGCAGCCAGGATACCGTTGGCCTTCTTGGACATGAGGGCACACTGTTGCCACATGGATCATTGGGTGTCAACCAGGACTCCCAGGTCCTCTTCCACATTATGCCTTACGTGCTTCTAGGGACGTCAGGAGGTATTTTACAGAGGGTAGCCATATGCAGGGTTTCTAATGGGAAACAAATGATTGGCTCAGTTGATAACATTTTTACCTTTATTTTTCACATCATTAACACTACAGTCTTCTTTTTTGACCCCAAAAAAGTGCAAAAAAATGACCACACCAAAAAGTGTAGCCCAAGATCACAGAGAAAACTGTTATTTTTAAAGTATTTTGGGAAAACCGAAGGTGATGTCTTGAACTGTCTCAGTTTATTACTTGGATAGCAGACATGCTAGGGAGTCATTGAAGCTTTAAGTCTCTATGTAAAAACACTCTGTAAACAAGCATGCTTTTTTTCCCTATTGGTCCTCCTTAATTAATGTCTTTTATTACTCATTTTTCACTTCTCTGAACCTTGATCTTGGTTTCTTAGATTCTTATTAGTTGCCTTCTCCTGAGTCAAACAATTATGTGCAGGGGCTCACTTGTGTAACGTACCAAAAAAAATAAAGTTGTCCCTCCCCAGAATAAAAAGCAAAGAGAGACTGAACTGAGTGAGCAGCCAAAGTACATTATGTGTTATGGAACAACAGCCCTCTTTCCAGACAAATGAAATAAAACTGAAGAAGGAAAATAAAGAAAATATACGATCGTGAGACAGCCTAGCCATAACAGGCTAAGGATTAATACACAAATAATGACAAAACTTACCACCACTTTCAAGCTGTTTTTTTCTTGTTTTATTTTCCCCCTGGCAGATTTAGATTTGCTATGTCCTGAAATATATGTACCTAGCCATAATAATTATATTTTTCAGCATTCTCACTTTTCTGTATAAAAGTAACCGTATAGTGATTGAATTAGTAATGGTTATTCTTAATTAACTACCAGCAAGAAATCTCTCTCTGAACTGATCCTGAACTCTAATGGAGGCCAGTTCATAAAACCAGAGCTGCTATTTTGGCTGAGTTGACCTAAGCTTTTCAGTGTGATTAGTATAGTTGGAGATTCAAGACTTCCAGCGAGGTTAGTAAAGTAATGTTGGAGACAAACAAAAAACAAAGTACTGTAAACTGTGCCTCAACTAAGCACAGGAACGTCAGCCACCTCCTGGCTGAAGATGTTTGCAAAGTAAAATAATCTATAAATAGCCACATACTGAAGAGTTACTGTCTTTGAAGTATATGAAAGTATAACATATAAATCTGCTTCCTTCTTTTTCTCTCTTTCGTTCTTCTATCCATTTCTCTCCTAAGTTTTGAAGAAAAATTGGGTAGTGCGTGTGGGTTAAAAAGAGAAATATTTGATGCAAGGTCTCAAGAACAGATAGAAGAGTCAAAAAAGACCTGAGAGGAAATGGGAGAATTGCCAACATCTGTGGTTTTCCTACTAACTTTATCATTTTTTCTCTCCAGTTTTCTCATCCTGTTGACACCAGCAGGAAAGCCCATAAGGCATCTATACAAAGATCTCTGCAGTATCAGCCTAACTATGCCACACAGGGTAAAGACACTTATGCCACTTTTTAGGCATGGCAAGGTAACACAAGGAACGAGGAGGAAAAGGAAATGCAAATGAAATAATGTGGGAACATAAATGTGAGCTTTGTGAAATACATTAACCACATTCTTACCTTGAATGATCTGTTATAGTCTATCTCTTCTCAAGACAGAGCTCCTGTTACAAATCTACTTAAATGGAAACTGTCAAGTCTTTGGGAAGATCCAAATATTCAACTTCTCAACCTCACTCATAGTGTCTGCTAGTAAATTCATGCAATTATTTATATATTGCATCATTTCCACATTTGTCGAGAAACAAAGAGTTTTAAAAATGAAATAAAATGCTTGTAGACTTGACCAATACTACCATAAGAAACTACCATATGTACAAATAAACAGAACAGTTTGAAGCTGGAAATTATCTTGTATTTTCAGCTTTAAGATATTTATTAATGAAAACATAAAAGATAATTTGCAAAGGAGATCAGCCGACATTTTTCAAAATAAAGAATAAATTCCCACGTATTCTTTAAAAGAAAACTTCTGCATATGCTTGTTTTAGAGTTTGAATTCATTAGCAAATGATTATATCCTAAAATTCAAAATTAACCTGCCTCTGGGTAGCTGTAGGATACTCCACCTACACACTGGAGAAAAAAATACGTTTCATGAATAAAGTCAGATCATGGACTCTTCAAAGAATAATAGTAGATTATCTACTATTAAGTATGAGAAATGAGAAGGCAGGGTAAAATATTTTCTCCAGGTTATGAACTAGGTTAAGAATAAAAAATTGGCTACATAACTGGATAAAGAATAAAAATTGGCTTCAGACTGCAAGCTTTGAAAATCACTAGAGTAGTCTATGCTGCACTTGTTCAAAAGTACTATTTCAAATTCCAAACTAAAACTTATACTCAAATGAAGAAGTCTTTTGCAACTGGCATCCTTCTGAATTTATGCTATCCACCACAGACTACTAGCATGGGTGAACTGCAAAAATGTTAATAATAATAATTACTTCTACTGAGGATATTCCTGTGTTTCTACCAGCATCATTGAAACAGGAAAATCCTTTTTGGTTTTGGCAGATAACTATTCCTGCTTTACCTTAAGACTTCTCTGAGGGAAAACAGTTTTGCTATGCAAGAGACAACTCACAGAACGCAATGGCTTGACAGCATGCTGAAGCAATTTCAATACCCATGTATATTTGCAACATATGTGCCAGCAGTAAGCAGCAAAATAAGTCATTACAGAGCTATATTATTATTATGTAGCTGTTACCCAAGCAGGATAGAAGCTTCTGTGATTCAGGGGGCCTTTGCAGCTTGAAAACTTTGTGTTGATGCATACAAATATGTCCTCTATATGGTCACATCTTTACGCCACAGATTAGGAGGTATTAAAACCCATTATCACCATCCAAAAGCACTTGAAAAATCTCTGACTTTGAAACGGATTTATTTTAAGAGGACCATCAACTATGATAAACAACAAATAATCATAAGAAATAGATTTTATTTTGTCGTGGTTTAGAGATGCTTTACCTTACAGCTGGAAACCCCCACTTCCATTGTCATCAAGCCAACATATGAAAAAGTTGGTAACGTCATTCACAAAACAGGCTTTACAATAGCTGTGAAAAGCAATTAATGCTTTACCATGACTGACTTCCATTAACTCTCTGACATACATGATGCTCAACTCTCAAGAGAACTGGAGGATAAGATACATCTGATTTGTTTTCCTCTGAACAGGAAAAGAGTGAGTTTTTTAGTAGATTGGAATCAAGAGCATTTGCAGTGGCCTCAAAAGCTGAGATGTGAGGGCAACGGAGGGAGCAGGACCTTCAGAAAAACCAGTATGAGAAAAAAGTCTTGAAGCTGTTTCTGCACAATATGTTACAAATAACTTTTCTGATAAAGATTGTCTCAAGACTATGTCAAGTTTTCCATTCCAGGAATCCATATTTGGAATCTAATCTTGAGCACATGATCAGTAAAATCCCATGAGTAGTGTGTTTGAATGTTCATTTTATGGAGAAACTTAGGCAAATATCTCCTTGTCCTCTGCTGCCTCACACTTCTTACAGGAAAAGTAACATCAAAACAAAAGGGTGAATGTAGGCAGAAAATTGAGATTATGTCCTGCGATGGATTTCTTTCTCTCTTAAGAGCATCACACTTCTAGCAATAAGACTAAACAAGAGTCTCTCTGATTGCCTAGCATCTTAATCAAGAAGTTGCAATCACAGTAAAAACATACTCCATTAACATTAAGAATAAATAAGTTACATGATAACAGAGAAGAAGAAATAAATGATAGCTTTTCCTATCTCAGTGATATTTCCATCTGCTCATTACTGAAAGTACAATAAATGGGTACTACAGTAGCTATAGGTTCCCATTTGGTTTAATAACGTCTTCTTACAAAAACTTTTTTTCAAACGTTTCAGTTGTGAGATCCATTTTCTGCAACAGGTGTGCATGGTAGCTGAAAAGTCAGAAAGCTCAGGGAAAAGTCAATAAACTTAAGAGAGTTCTCTGAGTAGAATCTAATAAAAATCTTTTACATCCACAGCAGCTTGTGACATAAATTTCTGCTCAATTAGTACATGTATCCATGTGTGAGCCAATTATGTGGCTCCATATTATATTGATGGTGAAACCTAGCACAAAGTTCTGGATTGGTTTGAGTTTAAACAACACGGTCATGCCAAACCAAGGGCTTACACAAAGAAGCCTCTACAGAGTGCCATATTACCATACGCCAGGGGATTTGCGGTCTTGCTCCTAATCATATTTGTAGCCCATGGCAAATGTGAAACAAGTGTGAAAATAGGAAAAGTAACCCTAATTATCATGAATTTACTGTGAACTAAGTATACACACATGGATAGTTTTGTCAGTCAGAGATAATCTAACTGAAACTACTTTGTCTAAGAAAACACACAATTACCACAGATCAGATGATATGTGATAATTTACTACTGCACATTATGCGCTCATGTGGTTAAGCCAATAGACCAATAAAATCCTTTACAACACAAAATACATTCTGCATTTTTTTTCAGTTTTCATAATTAAATAAGGCTTTTCCCCACACACAAGATAATTACACTATTTCTTTCATATCTCTTCCTGTAAAGCTAGGCACACTATTATGTTACATCCAACTTTATTACGTTCAGGGGGACAGAACAAAATTATAGCTAATAGATGATAGAAATTCAAATTTAATTGTGTTCTGAACATGCTAGATACTTTCCACACACATAGGAAGACAAACAACACTCTGTACCAGAGAGTTAAGAGTCTCAGAAATCTCTTTCAAATGACTTAAAAGCAACCTTGCCAAATGTTATGATTATAGGGTCTGGTATATTGGGACTCGCTAGAATAAAGGAAGTTACTGTTGTGTCCCATGAGAAAGCCAAGAATCGTGTTAATCCAAACGTACAAAGTCATAGCATTAAGGCACACGGGTGTAGGCATACACACACCGTACACAAAGCGGGACTATATTATGTATCATAATCACAATAATGACTGAATTTTCTTCTCCATTAATCATTCATAAATCATATGATTAAACAAAGGACAAAGGCTCTCTGCATCCCTTCTGTTGCAGCAGTCGTGTGTTTACAATGTCCTGCCTCATCAGAAGTGTGTAGAACAGGAGGACAACAAACTAGCTGTGACTGTGTTAAGGCACTCTGGGTTGTGTTTCAAGGACACTACTACAAGCCTCCCGTAACTGAAGGCACAAAATGACAACAAACTGAAGACATGAGCCAGCAGATCACTAGAATACATCCTGTCCGATAATAGTGCACTGAATAGTTTTATGTACATGTAATGCTGTGTTCTCTGCAGTGGAATGCAAGCTTTTCTTTGAATCGGAAAACAAGGTTTTTCTTTAGAAACACTGTGCAAGAGACGTAATTTCTTTGGCAGAGTCAGTGTAATGGGGAGCATATTTCTACTCCACTATAGACAGTGTGTAGAACTGTGGAAAATGAGAACCTTTTGAACACTTCCAGTGGGAGATAGAAATTCCCAGTAGAAACACAGATGATGAAAAAGCAGATTACTCACGATGACTGGGAAGCTTTCCTCCTCAACAAATAGTCCACAACATCCGGGTCAGTCTCTAACAAACTAATAAGCACTTCATTCTGTAGGTCAGGGGAAACCTATGGAGAAAACAATGATGTAAAATATTTACTCAGAGATGAATATTCTTTCACATGCACTCATTGCTTACTCCAAAAAACTGAACAAAGACACATTTATAGATAGTATATTCATCTTCATCTTCATTCTTCATTTAGCCTCCTAGCTCTAAAGCAAATGCTATGGAGATAAAGTCTAAAAAAACTTGATGGCTTCAACTGCTGCAGGATATGGCAACATCTCCTGGTCAGGGAACAGGAATGGCCCCTCCAAAACCACTTCATGAGGCAGCTGCATTTTGCATGATTCTGATAGAGTCTTAAATAGGTCTGTCTCCATCATACTGTAGCATTCAGCTTACTCTCACAAGATTGAAACAGATGAAACCCATGTAGAAAACTTGAACTAATAGCCCAGGTTCACCTATGATGAATGGAACTGGAAGCCTAACAGTCTCAGTCATCAACTATGCCATCTGCTTCTGGATGCAATCTGTCAGAATCTAAATCTCCTGACCTTCAGGTCACACTGCACAGTCCATTTGTTCTCCCTGACATTTACTGGGAAATAGGAACAGAATTACTAACAGATTCCTCAGGGGAATACCTTGGTTTGGGAGGTATTCAGGGAGTTAAGTTACAGATGGGACACTTTTTTTTAAAAGAGAGGAAATAATTTGGAACTAAATTAAGACACGCAACATTTAATTCAAATTGATCCAAAATCTCTATGAAAAATAAGTGCAACCATCTATGATTTTTTTGTCTTCCATTTTATTTGGCACCTAAGCTGGAAAAATATCTTACTGATTGGCATTTATATACCAGTCTTTAAATAAATTATCTTCTTTTTATAGGAACACATTTTTGGAAACCTGTCACCCTGCGACTTCTCAACTTCATGTAAAATGGAACTCAGTCCAGATAAAATTTGAGGGTAAATTGGAGTTTATGTCTTTCTGTGTACAACTCACTATCTAGTTTAGTAACAAGATGCTGAACAAGTAAGAATATATACATGGACTTTTTCAGCAAAATAAAAATATTTTTTCATTATTTTTAAAAAGTCTTCTACAAATACACAATGAATGAATATGAAAAAAGTTTCAGCACACTGAAGACATCTGAGAATTAAAAGCATACACTTAGATCAAGTTACAGGGCTTTTTATTTGAGCACATAGGCCATTTTAGTCTATGATTCCTCAACTAGATTTTTAATCTAGTCTTGTGGCTAGCTGATAGGGTCTGAGTTTCTTCTTGTGGACAATTTACTCCTTACCTACTTACCTAACTTACAAACGTACAAATAATATACCTGTAATTTTAAGTTTATAGGGAACTCCTACATGAGTATCAATAGAAAATGTTACAGAGCTGCAATAACACCTCAGCTGGCGGTGGTGGCTGAGTAGAAGGATGAAAACTTATGTTTAATGGACAGAAGGGTAAGGACACACGGGAAAACAAGGCAGTACTGAAGTAACAGTTGCTGCAGCTTCCAAGAACATCCTGGGACTGATCAGAGGCTTCTGGATAGGCCCAAGTTGTATGGAGTGGAGGGGAGGAGGCAGGGTGAGATATCGGTGCCATGTGCTGCTCATAGCTGTGGCATCTGGGTACAAAACAAGGCACCTCGGACTCCCCATCCCAACCTACGCCCACCTTGGTGCTACTGATGTGGGATAAATAGGCAGCCTGCAAAAGACACCCCATTGAGTATCCCCAGCAGCCATTTAGAAATAAAAATAAGAGATTTGAGGCAGTACATACTGTCAGGTCCTTGCAACAGGGTTTGATTTGGGAGCTGGGAGAGGTAAATGTACTGGGCTGCTGAATATATAAGCATAAGCCCTTTTTCTCTCCATACCCCATGTCAGGGCCAAGCCAAAGAGACAAAGTGTGTGGCAGAGTTCTGCCTCTCTGTATAACCTGCTTGGCTCTTAGTTTAGAAACTGGCAATAAATATTCCTTTTATACATTCTCACAGAACATTTTTATGCATTCCTAATACCCACTATAATGGATAGGAATTGGAGGGTGAAGTCCTGAACAGCAATGAAGCAAGACAGGAATCCATCTGCTCTGCTAAATCCACATGTTTGCATATCACTGATGTTAATGAGAATTGCTTAAATTTATTTGAGAAGTATAAACAGCCTCTGCTAATCTGGGTTCTTCTGATGAACATAACCTTCCTGACTCACCAATAAGTCAGAATTGTTCTGATGTCTGTGGGCTAGGCTATACAATACATCCCTATTTTCAAGGTTTTATTTCACAAATATGGCTCCAGTTTCATTGCTGAAGCCTGTCAGAGCTTTATAACTTTCCCCCAATACATAAATAACAGAAAACAAAACAAAACAAATAATATATCATAGTTTATAGTTGTAGCTGAATGCTCCAGTCCAGATGTTTCTCTTTTTGTAAGTAGTACAAACTTCAAGTATAAACAGCGGTCCTGGCTTGGCCCTGCTCCTTTGGGTTTCAGAAATAACTTAATGCTGTCTGCTTTCAAATGATTACTTGTACTACAAGCAAATGTACAAACCCTTTCCTATCAATATGTAACTTATCAAAGGAATTGTCTTCAGAATACGAAGTGTCCCTGTGCTGCTTAATAAAACACCAAAAAGTTGAAAGTAGACACTTGTAGAAACTTAATGAAACAGTAGCTAGATGCAATTTGACACAATCATACATATCAAGAATCATGGGTGAGTCTGGATATCAATCCAGAAAGCAGGCTTTGCTCAGCTGTTTCTCAAAATTAGGGCACTGAGAAGAGCGAAAGTATCCAGAGATGCTCAATTGTTAGACATTTATTGCACTTCAGTGCATTCCAGCTCTCAGGAGAACATCTGAGAGGTTTGCCTTTCTCTCACATGCAGCCTCTTGCATTGAAATCTATATCCACAGATTTTAATGTCTCTCAGCACTTTGAAGACGCTACTCCAGAAAACAGAAGAAAACTTCTTCTATCTCTCCCCCACTATGCGCAAACTTCAGATAAAAATTGGAAGCACTAAGAGGCAGAGGAATAAATCTGTCACAATTAAGAGTCCATATGTAGGTAAGTCTAACACGAAGCCCTATCCTTTCCACACTGGAAGGGATATGTGCCTGAAAGGATATCTGCTGAGATGGGGCCATTTTATAAAATGTTTACAAAGAGAAAATTAAAAAATACTTCAAATATTTTTATTAAAGTATTATTTTAAACTTACTGTAACAAAACCATTAATGCTAACCATATACTTCCCACACAACTTCTCACAAACAAAAAATTGTTACTTTTCTTTTCCTGTGGAAAGATAAATAGCAATGAATTTTTTTTTCAAACTGTGAGAAGCATTAAAACAAATAAGAAAGAAAAGATTTCTGAATGTCTCATTGGAAAAGGAAAAAAAATAATGAGAAGGATATAATGAAAGGATATAATGAAAGGCAATACAGTGTGAAGACAAGAAAACCACAAAGTTCATCTAAGGCTAAAATCAGCTCAGTAGACAGAGTTTAGGACAGCTTTCTCATGTTCTTTTCCCTGCTGAAATCTGGAATGCACTTTGTCCTTACATGACAATATCTGTCAATCCTAAATGCCCACAATCTAGGCCTATCTATTTTCTGCTCCTTCTCTAGCATTCAGTTTTGTTACAGCATCAAATCAGACCAGCCCAGAGCAGTCTTAATTTTTCCTCTGGATTTTAGAACTGATTACTCCCATATGACATCCAATGCTGTGTAGTTATAAGATACAATAAACCAAACTGTTTAAGACTTAATTTTTTGTTAGAAAATTTACATCTACTAAAACAAAGACAGGATGATACCCACGGCTAGGTCTGATCAGACTTTGTTACTGCAGAGGAAGGCATACTCTGCCAGATCCTGTTACTAACAGACACTAACAGATCTTCTTAAGGTGACTAAAAATTATACAGACAATGCTATAAATAAGGCCATAAAAGATAAGGCACCATGTTCATCTAAGCTGCGTCTTCATCAAGTAACTGCATGTAAAAAAATATTTGGCGAAAATGCACCTACGTTCAAGGTCATCTCCACTTAATATGAAGAACTTTCTCCCTTTAGTGAGAGAAGAGAACCCAGGAACTGCATGGATTCACTCTTTATTCCTTCTGTGTACCAGCAAATAAGAAAGCTTTGATTTTTCTCCTCATCCAAACAACAAGAAAGTCTCTGACTAAGGTCACTCCTCCTTACATCACTCCTTACATTAACTAAATATCTCATTGACCTGAGCTCTCCTAGCTTGTGAAACTAAGAAGAGAAAGAGCATTTTCACAATTTTCCTTGAAGCTAACTAAGCAAGACTAGTTTAGTACATAATTTCATTCTAGTCAAGATGCAAATATCTGTTTTTGATATTATTCCTTCCTCCAAAGCATTCTTCTTGATATAAGGGTATCTTCCTTGCTTACTAACCCTGATCACCACACATTTAACATAGTTAGCAGAGCTTTTCATCACACTTTATCTTAATGAGTCGATTAATTCCTCATCTGAAGTCTAAAATACATAGAAGTAACATGAAGAAGCATCCACTTACCATGAAAAGGGCTTCATAGTTTTCAATCATCTTTTGTACAACAGCTATGATAGCAGTACTCTCTTCAGCTCGAGCCGAACTCTGAACTGTGAATTCTTTGTCTGTAGATTTCTGCTTGTGCAGTAGGTTAGGGCCAAAGATAGTAGCCAGGTTGAGTGATGTCATTTTGTTCCCAGTAATCTGTATAGTATAATATATATAGTATGAAACAAATAAATAAAATATATTAGAACAGTATAAAATAAAATATAATATAATTTATATTTATTATATTATATTATATCATATCATATTATATAAATGAGGAGGTTGATATATACAGATCTGTATACAGATACACACACAGAAAACATCTGGCAGACGGTTCATTCACAAAAAACAGAAATATGTGTTGGTCAAACAGAAAATGAGCAACTTTTATAAACGTGGGAATACTTTGTACATCTCTGTGACAAACAGCATGAATTTTCTAGAGAGATTTACAAATGCATCGGAACAGCAGAGGGTAAAAACAGTACCTGCTCTTAATCTGAACTGCAGCAGTTGCATACTTCATTTGAATTCAGGGAATACCCTTGTTAGGTTACCACCTCAACATATTGCTTAAGACCAAATACTGAAAATTGCTATCTTTTTCAAACAATATCAATGATTACAATAGAGCAATGCAAAGCATAATTTCCTCCTTTTGAGAAGTTAAACAGTTTGATAAGTGAGAAGCACACATTATTTTCATTAGTTTTTGTTTGTTTTTTTGTTTGTTAGAACATGACAAATGCTTGGGGTTTTTTTATTTCTTTTCTTTTTTTTTAGTTTCTTCTACTTTTATAACTCTGCACTCAAAGAAGCAATAATTTGGGAGGAGCTAGAACACCGGGATAAATAGTATGCTAGACAGACGTGATTAGAAAAATATGTGGTACAACGTATTTTAAATCAAAATTTTCATTGTCATATCTGTCAGGAAAATAATTCTTTTTTGCTCTTCTACTACTCCTTTAGCATGGCAAAAAGCAAAGGCCACATGCTTCCTGTCTGTTTTGCTTATGTTGTCCTATGTGGTTGCTATTCCGGGAATGTAGAAGAAGTTGCAGTTTGATATAAGACTCCGAGTGAATTTCAGCTGTTGACAATACTTCTTGCATACTTTTCTTAAAGAAAAAAGATCTACAAGCCATTTTTCACTTGTTTCAGTTATATTTGAACTAATTAACTAATTTAATACAAACAGAGCAAAGCACAAAATAAAAGACGTAGGAAAACAGCACATCAACAAATGACTAGCACAAAATGAATCTTTTCAAGCAATATCTTAATTCTTTTGTTGTCGGCCATTTACTGAATTTCATTGATTTTGTTTTTTTACAGACATCAACTAGACTGTACAGAGACATCAGTAAAATCAGTTTTTTTTTTTAATTGGTGCATCTGTGATAAAATCTTGGAAAAACACCTGCACTAAGGGGGTTGTCCCAACAAACATGCTAGCTAAGAGATTCATCGCTGCATGGCTGGGGAACATGGCACCCTCCCTGCTTTATGCACCACCAGCCCTTGGCTTTGACATGAACAAGGTCAGTGTCCTGAGCCACCATGGATGCAGAGGCACCAGGAGCCAGGAACCAGCCAGGGGCAGCCTATGCCTGTGCCTGGACCTACATTTGTAGAGGTCTGCACAGCGAGTTTCATCTTAAGGGGAGCCTCGGGGCATCCCTTAAAAAATGGTGTAAACACATCCACTGAAATTAGCCAGTGAGTCACTTCAGTTGTTAGTCATCCATCTTCATCGTGGTGAAAAAAGAGCTTATGGAAGAAGGGCCTGTGTGCCAAAGCTTGCCTGCTTTCCTTCCAGGGATAGTGAAGAGTCCAATAAAATACTTTCCTTTGTTCTGTATGCCTTTATTCACTTAAACATTAATGAATAGCTTAAATAATTGCAAGTAGAATACTGTATTATCTATAAAAGATATCCAATTGCACATAATATTCCTTATGTTTATAATACTGCCAAGAAGGTTTACACAAATTTGCATTGCCAAAGTACCTGCAGCAGAGCTAATGTAGTGTAAAGGGGAATGAACATGTATTATAAATGATGTGCAAAACCAACTTTCCAAAGCAGCATCAGCCTCTAGTCTTGCAATAAGATCCTCTTGGGCACATTCCTGAAGTGACAGGGAATTCTTTGCTGGATCACTGGAACCAAGACCTTAGCTTTCATAGACATGCAACATTTTTAGCACAGTAATATTATGCTCTTAAATGTCTTCCATTCAAGTGGTGTACTTTTCTACCAACCTCTTGCTGTGAATGCATTCCATAGCATTTGAAGTGGGTTTTAAAATGGAAAAGGTCTTCAAGTCTTATCCAGTATATTTGAAAGTCAGAACTTCAGGTCAAAACTGGGCAAAATTCAACCTCAAAGTCCCTACTCTTAACTCACAACTAAGCCAAGAAGTTTTGCAAGATTAAGAGACGTCATCAGGGTTCTCCATTTGGAGGACAACATACTCCAGGAGTTTTGACAGCATTTCACTAGTAACCTGCTCAGATAAGTGACTCAAATTCCTTAGTCTCAGTTGCAATAACAATCTCTTTCAGAAATATTACAGCTGCTACCTTCTGCAGAGCAGCTCACTGGTTAAAGCATTTTCCTAGTAAGAAATAGCCTGGATTTTCAGATCTCGTTCGTGTGAGTGGCTCAAATGCACAAGTCTCAATGCCTACGTGTACTCCTGAGGTAGTAGGGTATGCTTATGGGTATGCTTGTCTCCTTGGGATGGGTGCACTTCAAGTTCTTTGCTGAATTTGGTCCAAAAAGCAAGTGTAAGGTCAGAAGGAAACCTGACAATGAGCGGCCTAAGTTCCTCTAGGTATTAAGTCTACTGTGTGGAAAGGGGAGAGATGGAGCTCCTCTCTTTCACTTTTTTCCCTCATTTCGCAGTGCACATAAGGAAACCAAAATAAGTAAGAACCAATTGTCATAAAAGGTCATAAAAAAAGAAAAATAAAAGAGAGGAACTAAACAAAAAAAGGTCATAAAAGAAAGGCATAGCAGAAAATGAAAAAGCATACCCTTGAATGTCTGTCAGTTTGTATAAGAATATTTTTTCAATAGAATATAGTAGGGTAAAATAATAACAAAAAAGGAGATAATAACCATCTAAATGCTCTTAACAAGGTCTATTAGGTTGTGAATGTCCAATATTAAATCTCTTCCATCTTTCAGGAGTAAAGAACTGTTTTCAGATTGCTGACTAAGCAATGTCAAAGGATGCAAGTAACCTGGACTTACCTCTTGGCCATCCTTGTCTGTGGTATCTTCTGCATGGCCTGCCACTGTGGAGAGGAACTGCAGCAGTCGGTGTAGGGTATCGCAGTTACAGGGAGGTAGGAGATAAATGAGAAGCTGTAAGGTGCTTAGCTGTTCATCTGGCTCTAATACTAAGAGGAAAAAGATACATTCTAAGAAAAGCACTCCAACTAACCTAAAAGCATAACAAATAGAGTTCCCAGCCCAAAGGAAGGCATAAGAATAGATTTGTTTATGGATCATTTTTGCTATAATGTCAGTAGAAAGAAAATTTTAAGGAAATTTCAAGAGCATAACAAATATTTCTAGCGATTATTTTGTTTTAATTTGTCAGATTTTTGCTCACAGATTCACATGAGTTTTTCCCAGTATATAGGGGAGCTGAAAATCCATGTTCCCCACTCCATCACTGTCAATGAAGACAAAAATTTGGTTTGATTTTCTACAGCTACTGTTATACAGGACATAATTTAGAAGCATTTCAGTTCAGTTTGTGCTTTAGCAATTTAAAATCAGCTTTCTTAATGCTTAATGTCTTACAGTGGGACTGGGAAACAGGAAAAGCAACTAGAAAGACCAAGGATATTCTACACTTTCTGTAGTCTCTTCAACACCGTCACTTTAACTGTCTAAAATGCAATGTAGCCACGAGCAAAGGTGGGACAAAGCCAGGATCACTCACGCATAAGGCTTCAAAAGAATCTGAAGAGCACATACCAAGCTGCAGCTTAAGCTTGAAGTGTCCAAGTCTACTTTCTCACAAATTTGTGAAAATCTGCAGCCAGCTGTTAGCATAAGCCAACAGAATCACAGAATCACAGGATCACAGAATCACAGAATGGTTAAGGTTGGAAGGGACCTTTAGAGATCATCTAGTGCAACCCCCCTGCTCCAGCAGGGACACCCAGAGCATGGGGCACAGGGTGGCATCCAGGTGGGTTTTGAAGACCTCCACAGAAAGAGACTCCACACCCTCCCTGGGCAGCCTGTTCCAGGGCTCTGTCACCCTTATAATGAAGAAATTCTTCATTGTGAAGAATGAGTACATAATATGAAGGCTCTGAGGACCATTAATTATCATGAAACTTGAATTTTGGAAGCTAGATTTTTGAAAGCAGACTGGAGATTTTGCCAATGAACAACTAAAAAATTAAAAATTTCATAGTGCTAAGGTAACAGGATTCAAATGCGATTCTGTCATCTGCTACTACAGAATCCATGACAGGATCGAAGTTTATGTAAACCACCAGTCACATCCTATCTAAAAATATAAAAACTTGTATCAACAGATAAAAGTGAAATCTTTTTTGTTTGTTTTCCAGTTACCCTTACACAGCATAAAAACCAAGGAAAGACTTTACCAACTCATAAAATGCCAACATCTGGAAGAAACCAATGATAGCGAACTAAATATGCAGAAAACAATATGGATGGTGGAGATTACAGAATTCAAAGAGCTGAACATTTGAAAACCAGTAAATCAAGATGATGCAGAGCTCACAGATAGTGTTGATGAAAGGTGTATAAAGTTCTCTAGTGAGAAGTGGGTCAGGCATGTCACGTAGAAATTCCTTTAATAAAGCAGCAACATCATGAATGCTATGCTCTTCGTCTAACACAACATCAATGCCTCGGTCAAATTCTTCACGCAACTGAAAAAGATCATGAAAAAAAAAGATGTCACTCCTCATTGTCCCATTAGCATGTTCCAACAAGACCTTCTAAGATGTAGATTTATTCATGTAAAAGGTTTTCCAGATTGCAGAAGACTAGTTTTTGGTAGGGTCAGAGAGACAGTTGATGTCCAACTTCTGCTTATTTTCTCACACAGAATTTTAAGTTTGCACTAGACTGTAAATAAACACTTTTCATAACTAATATATATCACTTTCTAATGAAAAAAGGCACATCAGAAAATTTAAAGTTTGTAGAAATCAACATTTATATCACAGGCAGAAGCCAGGGAGAGTGGGGAAAACTGTAAGACAGGCTCTCTTAGACCTTGCTGCATTGTTCTAAGATCTCAGGAGATTAAAAGACTAAAAATCACATTTCATAACATACATGTTTTTGTACCGAAACATTAACAAGAACAATAAGACAGTGTTAAAGGCCACCAAACTCACATTTCTTGTGTGAATTAAAATAGTATTTGAAAATAAGCAATAAGTAGCCAGGTTCACTAAGACTTCATGGCACTTTTCCACACACATCCTGTTCCACTTTCCGGTTTTAGTTATATTCCCTAAGTGAGCACCACCACAGAGTTAACACCCAACTAAAACCATCATGAGCTACTGCTATTTTTCCACCTACACCTCCCAGACAAGTACTGTGCAAGTCAAAGGCATCAAACGTCTTAAAGGCAGAAGAAATCATTCTCTCATATTTGACATGCTGTTTGAAAAGATCAAAACTTGCCTTTCTGGTGAGATTTCCCAGCAACAACAGGAGAATTTGGTACGTACTTTCTTCCAGCCAAATGCTCCATTTCTTACTGTCATGTTCATTTTTAAAATAGTAAATAAATTTAAAAACTACTTCCTAGGAAAACTTCATTTCTTTTCTGATACTATATGCAGATATATATGATCTCATATATATGTTCTCTTGAGAATAATTATAGCTAAACCTAATTTTACAATAGGAAATTTAAGATACCAGGCTCCACTAACATGATTTAAAATATATTACAGAAATAATATAGGGAAGAAAGATGATAAACAACAAAGAAACTATGTGATAATCTGTGGTAAATCTTGATCACAAACAAATCTATGAAATAGTAAATGGGGAGCAGGATGTAGAAAATCTCACGTTTTCTACTGCAAGTGTGCCATTGCATGGGAAAGGCATTCTGTAAAAGCTGGAGACTTCTTTCTAATTTATTAAATAAGACTACTATTGATATCATTAATACTAATCATAATGAATAATTAGTCATAATTAATGATCAATAATTTTGTTATTAAGAGGATTTTTGTCTTGTAGTCTTGTAGATTAGTGGTGAAGGTGGGACATCACTATGGAGCACCATCAATTACCTCTATCCAGAGGACTGCATCTGCACAGCTATAAAAGCAACCAAGAAAGCAGATTAGCACTGCATCAGGGATTTGGACTTCCTAAATAACTGCCTGAATCCTAAATTGCTGCTGCAGCCTTGAATATACAATACTTGTCTGATAGCCTATGAGGTCCAGATGGATGCTATAATTATACAATATCAAATATTCATCTGCAGAACAGATTGGATATATTTCAGGCCAGAGTATGACAGTGAAAAAGATGTATATTTTTATGTTTAAACCCTATGTCTTGTGGATTTCAACTGCAGCAAATGCTTTCAGAAAGTGCCCTTGGGAAAGTAGAGTGCCCACAAGCGTGTAAGACATGGGAATTGAGGACATCACAGCTGGGACAGGCAGCGGCCAGCAGCACTTAAGCCCTCAGATCCACTTAGCAACATTGCTCTGCTCACGCACTCGTATCTTTTCCAGGCACATGGTAGTACCTGGCATGCAGCCGTACCATGCGCAGCATGTGCAGGCAATGCTGGCGTGAGACCGTCCCATACCCCACTGAAGATGAAAAAGCTCTACAGAGGTTTGCAACACACACACATTGCTCTGGATTTTCTCCTGCTCAGCAAATGCAAACCCTGCTGGCACATTTATTTATTTATTTACTTACTGCAACAAAATGCAGTTGAAAAGGATGTTTTCTAACTGGGGAGTGAAGGCAGCAAGACTATGCCTACTTTCTATATAAAAAAGCTAACGAAAACTGCAGAAGTACAACAGAATTTGAGTATTAGGTTTGGCTCTTCATAGTTCAGAAAATGAATGGAATTTTAATTGAATCCAGATTTTCCCATGTGTCATGTTGACAGCATTTATTATTGTAACCGCAAGAGCCAAGCTGACACTTTAATGTTGTTTAATAAAATAAATTAGTTCACATAATTCAAAGAACTAGTCCATGTAATAGAATATATTAAAAAAAAACAAATCTCTTGATTTCTTCACCTTTCGAAAACACAGTAAAAGCAAAACTGGTGAATGTTAGTGATGTTCAAAGAGAGGCTTAACTTACAAGCAAATAATCACAAGCCCCAGCTTTTTTTCCCATAGGTGTGATGCAACTGCACTTACCCCTATATAATCATGTTTTTGCCATTAAAGCCTGAAATGCAAATATCAGATAACTTACTCTTCCATATTTTTGGGGAACCTCAGCCACTCCACACTAGGAATGGGAAGAGAACAAACTACAAAACAACAATCAGAATGGAGTCAAATTTAAGATAGCTTTCCAGCAAGCCAATCTGATGCAGTCAAGCCTTTTTTTTTTGCTCTTTTCTATTCAGCCTTTTATGCAAGGGGTACTTTTCGACAACTTTCCATCTTTTCTGTTAAGAATAAGTGCTATTGTCTACTATTTTGTCACTTCAACATGTACAGGAATTCTGGGAATAACAATGAAATAATGAAGCTGAGGAAACACCCTCTTCCGTCTTGTCTCTGGAACCTAATCGTACACTATCTTCGCTTTTTCAACATTTGGCTGAGCCTGGGACTTGGATGGGACTGTGCTGACCTTGAAGCCTAAAAGGGGTAAAAGAAAGGTGAAATTTGGGAGCAGCAATTTGAGGGTCAAAGAGATTGTTTTCTGCTTGCATATTTTCTCATACTGTAAGTTTTCCAAAAAAGATTTACAGTTTGGGTTTACTTTGGGAGCCTCAGCTGTTTCTGAGATGAATCTTGCAGCCAAGATTTTTTTTTTTCCTCTACAGTGTAACCTTTGGAAAATTTCATCACTGTAGACTATTTAGATCTCCTACTCCCTCTTACTTCTGCAGAGCAAAACACACAAAGACTGTTGTTAACCTGCTGAGATCCTGACAAGGGTTTCATCACAGGCAGAAGATGACTGGAAACGGCTCATTATGAGCTATCAAAAGCACAGTAAAGTAACAGATTAAAAACCTCTTAATTATTTCACCAAGCGAGGAATGGGAAGAAATAGCCTAGCAGTAAGGAAAAACATTTGAAGGTATTGTAACTGATGAGGGAAAAGCAGGGACATTCGCATCCAAGGCCACTCACCTGTCTTACTCTCTTTTTTGAGCTTCCAACTCTGAATATTCCTACTGTCTGGAGACCTGCAAGTATAGCACATTAGACAACTGTTTTATTGTTTAATATTCTGCTTAAAGTTGCATGGAATCAAAGCAATATGGGCATTTGGGCATTTAAGATTAGAGAAAAATACATTCCTCCACAAGCTCATATACTTACCACACTGAGACAAACCTCAGCTATCTTGGAATAAGTAGTTAGCCAGTGTACTTTTTAAGGACCTCACATCATCTAACCTGCAAAACAGTATCTAAATGACATTTCCTGTGGTTCCTTTCTGAGATATTGAGGCACTGCTTAGCATTTGGAGATGACACTTCTAGAAATAATCCCAAATGAAATAAACAATGAAATATTTGAATACTTGCACAACGAGGTACGTCTTTCAACATGGGAGAAAGCTAGTGTTTGTGTTGCCTCCTGGCTTTATATGCCTACCGTGACAAAGCTGAGAATTTCCTTGGAGATGGCATAAACAGGTTTATGGGAATTGTACAAAGCTTATAAGGCAGGAAGAGCTACTTTATAAAGAGATAACTATAAAATACTATCGTATTCAGGTAAAGTAAGTGCAGCATGTTTGCTCATTGCAGCATTTAGACTTTAAGCTTCCTGGGAATGAAGGCGAAGTAGGCGAAGCCACCTACTATTCCATGAGGAATCAATTCAGACTTTCCTCTGGTCCTGCAGGTGCCTCCAGAATATCAAAATGAGCAATCTTATGTGGATGCTGAATGGACAGATGATGACAAGTAACAGAAACTTAGACAGTAGACAAGATGCTATACTCTTTAGCAATGACAATGTGAATGGAAATTTTAAAGCCTCAAACACATGTGAATAACAGCGTTTTATACAGTTAGGTATTATTTTAAAAATGATGAGGTTATCTACATGCCTTCAAAAACGATGATTTGACAAAGTCTGTGCTGCAGTACTAATCTTCTCTACTGGCACAAAGGAAACATGAAATAATCTTGTAAAACAAATGCTTTTTCCCCCTAAACAGATGTGAGGCTACACTTCCTACTGTAGATGTGTAGCTTTGCAGTGTTTACATAGCTTAATAAACCCAGGAACATTGTCATATGAGATTGAGACACACTGAGCAAAAACTGGAAGCTGGTTACCAATTCCTACATGTTCATAAAACATTTATTTTACAAGAGAGTTTTGCAGGAAGTCAAGTCTTTGCAACTCGGGAACAGCTTTAGGATCCAGGAAGCACAAGGAAGGGTTCAGTCTGTCCTTGATGGACTAGGTCATGTTTTTTATGACTAAAAACATAAATAATTTTATAATATAACACTACTTAAAACGGTCTTACAATAAACAACTATAGAAAATTTTCTAAAGAAAATTCAGACAAAAGGACTTATAGGCAAAAACTTTTAAAAACAGAAACTTGAGCAATCATATACCTTCGAAAGGCATTGCAACAGTATTGTTGCTTGACCAGAAAATCCTCTATGTCCCTAAATCCAAAGCACAAATAGAGAAGTTTGTTCTATATTTGTCTTCTGCCATCTATACCTTTCTCAAAATCAACCAATCTTGATGATTCTTACTATTGTGGAAGCCAGACAGTACATTGAAAAACATATATATTTTGTAACAGATTAATACAGAATTGCAGCTGAGATAAAAATCCATATCTATCCCAAATTATCTCATATTATTATGTTTTATTGTATACTGAATTTAGAAACTTATACACTTAGAAAAATGCACAAAGAAACATCATAATTTTTGTTTAACAGGAAACTAAAGCAAAGCAAATATTTTAGTAAGGAGAGCTGTTTAGAAAAGTTTTTTTGTTATCGTCAGTTAAGCGGATTAAACACTTAATCACAGCACTAAGAAAAACATAAAATTGCAATATCCAAAGCATAATGGGCTGGATGGCCTTCAGGCTGATTCAGCTACTTCTGTGCTCTCCTAAATCAGGTCAGCCTGGATTAAAGAGATGAAGGTCATTCATCTCACCCCTAGGTTTATTTCGTGGCCATGATATCTAATCTCTATGAAAGGCTACTAATGACTTGCTGGCAATGTTTTCCTTTATGTATTTTTAAGCAATGCTTTTTTCAACTGTTTTTTACAAGTTCATCATTGTTTAAATTGCAGTCCTCACCTGGAAAGGCAAAGGCTTTAATGCTTTCTTCCTCATCAAGATAGGCATCAAACATCTGATTCAGTGTTGCAATTGCTCCAACTTAATGCCTCGCTTATTATCTGGACATGCAATAACTGTGACTTCTTATTGTGGCCAAGTAATTTCAGTTTTTATAAAACATCTTTATGAAACCAAGATACAGTAGAAGAATTGTTAAACAGACACCTTGCTAAGTACTGTTTCTGCACTGCTTAAAGTGTGTGGGAGGTTTGTGTCTGAACCTGAAACTCACGGAAGATCATAAAAATTTGAGAAGAATCTTCGCACAAGCTTTTAATTTCCTTCAGAGAAAGCAGGCCTGAGGCTGGCCAGTAGGACCCATGCCAGGGGCAAATTGAGTAGGCACCATGGCAGTGCCAGTGGTAGTGGAGGAAACAAAGCAACAACAACAAAAAAGTACTTGGAGCTTAGTATAATTCAGCATGTGGGATTTTGTTTGTTTACTTGTTTCTCCTTACCTCCAGCTTCAAATACCATATCCAGTAAAGCCTTGCACTGTAGAATACATAGTTCATTTAGCTTTTTACTGTAAGTAAATCATTTGTAATCTGATTGTTTGTTTGTTTGAATACACATTTATTTATATTATAGTAAAAATATATCTGCCACTTCTGGGAAAAATGAAATGTTCTTACCATGTTTTTCCAAGTGCTGGCAGCAACTATCTACAAGACGGGGAACCTGCCGGTAAATAGGATTCAGGCTCAGTTTCTTATCTCTCGCCTTTTCTTTCTTGCTCTGAGCTTCTGCTGGCAAGGAGAGCTGCAGAGCTTCTAGGAGCCGTGACTGGTTGTCATCCAGATCTGTAATAGAGTCCACGGACATTGCGCCCTGCAAAAGACACACGTGAACACTCAGCATGGCTGGAGGAACCTCAGCACTCCCAGTCATAGCACCTTACCAAACAGAGGCTTTCACCTACCTGCATGCTACACAAAGTAATAGCTAAGCACATTTGCTGTACAGCTTTCAGAATGGAATGAAATTAGACAAAATGCCAGTGTAATGGCTGGGCAAATCAGGACTGTTTCAACGCTGTTGTTACCCCACTACAAGGAACAGAGATTAGTTATAGAAAATAAACTAAATGCTTCCGACTCTGGCACATCCTTTGCATCATTTTAAGCCTGAATATGTTTCAAAACAGTTCTCTGTGCAGCTTGGCATGGCTCCATTAGTGTTCATGCAAATATACACAATTATTTAAGCCAGATTCTCTCACATTCTGGACAATTATATCAGTGAAAATTATGCAAATACACATATTTCCATTCAACAGATACATCTCATTGGTTATACAAACATATACAGATACAAAGATTGAAATAATTCTGTATTTTCATAGTCCAAGGGCATACCAGAGAAGAATAAAGTTCCTTTTTTTTCACTATTTCATGCATTTTCATATTTTATAATCATTAAAATTCTACCACAAGCTCTGAAAAACAAGCTTGGGTTATAGGAAGGGACAGAAGTTCAAACAATCTATAAAGCAGCACAAGCATCAGGAGGTTTCTGGAATATAGAATCATGGAATCATTATGGTTGGAAAAGACCTTCAAGATCACCAAGTCCAACTGTAAACCATTCAACATTACACTTGCTAAACCATATCCCTAAGCACCTTATCTACACATTTCTTGAACATTTCTTGAATGCTCTCTGGGATAATGATTCCACCACCATTCCCTGGACACCCTGTTCCAATGCTTGACTACTCTCTGCATGTAGAATTTTTTCCTGATATCTAACCCTGGTGCAACTTGAGGCCATTTCTTCTTGTGCTATCAGCAGTTATTCTGGAGAAGAGACCGACTCCTGTTTCACTACAACCTCCTTCCAGGTAGTTGTAGAGAGCAATAAGCTTTCCTCTGAGCCTCTTCTTCTGCAGACTAAGTAATCCCAGCTCCCTCAGCCACTCCTCGTAAGGTCTGTGATCCAGTCCCTGCAACAGCCTCGTTGTCTTTCTTTGGACACGTTCCAGCACCTCCATATCCTTCTTGTAGTGAGAGGCCCAAAACTGAACACAGTATTTGACATGCAGTCTCACCAGAGGCCAATATTTTAATGTTTACATGTGAAAACGAAGATTTTTTCCAGCAACAAATTAAATGCCATTTCGAAAAGACTATTCTCCTCACAGTCATTCATTTTTTTATTAAACTTATCATGGAAAGTTATTTTAGATTCATAAATAATAATTAAACAAAAAGAACTATGTTGTCTTTATTATATTTATCTGTGATGTTAATTGTATCATATAGAAGTTTTCATATTGTTTCCCTTTTTGATTTATATATTATTTTAAAATTCTCATTTAAAATAACTCTTATAAATTACTTTCTTTCCTTCTTAAATAAAGAATGAGTTTTACAATGACCTAAATAAATTTCAGCGACATTCTAGGAAAAAAAAATATCCATCCAAGATTTTGCTGACAACTCTAATTTTATAAAAGAAAGCTGTTCTATTGACAGATATGTATGTATTTCAGAGACTGTGGACCTCTAAGTTTAAAGGAGATTTGTTTAAGTGCAAAGTATAGACTAAATAAATACAGACTCTAAATAATTACTATAACTCTGGAACACAAGCTCATTCTTGATTTTTAGTGTTTCTCAGAAATATACTTACTTGATTCCCTTTATTATTTCCTGTCAAAAGAAAACAAAAAACACTAGATTTTCTGGCTATGATCCATGTGTGTAAAATTTCAAATTGAATAATTTTTCTGTTTTCTTTTTAAGGATTTGGAGCTCAGACATCAATATTAGTTGCACACAGCTAGTACAGTATAGTATAAACAAAAGTTCCAAGGCTTTCAGAGCTCACTGTACTCTTTTCCAGCTGATGGACATCATAGATTACATCACGGCTTCACTCGAAGTCGATCTAGGGCAATGCTGAGTGACACGGAAAAGCTTATCATCATCCTCTCTGTGACGGTTCCTCGACAGCTCCCATCAGACAGGTGCCCTCCTTTATATCCTGCATGTTTAGTCATTCTCTTTTTCTGAGACATCCTCACCAGCTCTGATCATTATCAGAGTCACTTAAGTCGGATTCGGATCCCTAAAATAGATGTAAATGCAGCCAGCTCTTAGTTACCCTTGGGCAGTCTATCAAGGTTGTGGATTAACTGAGACGCTGAGCTGGCTTTATGAAGAGTGATCTTGAGTTCATTGAGCTCAAGTACACCATTACTTGGCAACACCAAGCCCAAGTCAGCTCTGGTTGAAAGCCTGCAAATGCAAAGGAGCACAGCAAAAACATACTGCCTATGGCCAGCCCAGACCCAGGCAGACCTGATAGTTTGGGCTCAGCCAGACCTAGAAGACTGTTAAGGAATGACATAGAAGATGATACTACACTTTGTTGCCCGGGGCTGCAGGATTGACACAGGCTAAATGCTACTTGGAATATATGCCTAGCAAACCAAGAAAAAAACACATTCCACCTACTACCAAATACTACCACATCATGGATAAAACTCCCTGCTCTCCCACAAAGAGCTCAGATTCTGAATATGAAGGCCAAGCCTTAAACTACACAGAAAGAAAAATGAAGAAAAGTGAAGATTTAAGAGACAGAAAGAGCAAAATGTAAATGAAGGCTACAGGGATAGATGTGGAATGAAGGTCAGATGAAACTTTTCATTATTTTTAAGGTCTAGAGAAAGCACTAGTATCTTTAAGATTTCTGTTGAAAAGATGAGCAACATTGCAGAATATGTATGGGATCAAGTACTGTCTGTGACAGATCCAATTTCCCTTTATGCAAAAAGTTGTTTGAATAATAAAGTAACATGACAAAGCTGTTAAATAAGCAATTTTGGTCAATATTATATAACTAACAATATTAGTAGTCAGGCAGAGTTTTCTCTAGAATAAGCAGGCAAAGAGGGTCTTGCAGGATAACTGGACCAGGCTTTAACCTACTGAGCAAAATTCCTACATAGGAAAACCAACAACAGTGATTTCAGTCTAGCTCTTGAAGAAGTGAACTGAAGCACTGCAGCCAGTATCATCTTATATCCTATTTCTTTCTACGACTACCTGAAAGGAGGCTGTGGTCAGCAGGAGGTTGATCTCTTCTTCCAAATAACTACAGATAGAACAACAGGAAATATCCTCAAATTGTGCCAGGAGACGTTCAGGTTAGACAGTAGGAAGAATTTCTACATGGCAAAAAGTCAAGTTCCCAAGTTTGTGAACCGGCTGCCCAGACACGGGGTAGAGTCACCGTCCCTGGCACTGTTCAAGGAATATGAGTCACATATAGACACATTTTAAAGGCATGGTATCGAAGGGTTTATGGGTTGGACTTGATGATCTTGGAGGTCTTTTACAACTATAATTATTCCATAATTCTGAGATTCTGGAAGTCTCAATTGAGTGTTAAAGTAAGTGACTTAAGATTTCTAGTGACTCACTAGAATAAGCAAAAGTCAATGACAGTCAAAAATGATCCACAGAATCACAGAATGGTTAAGGTAGGAAGGGACCTCTAGAGATCATCTAGCACAAACCCCTTGCTCTAGCAGGGACATTTAAAGCATGTGGTACAGGGTGGCATCCAAACGAGTTTTGAAGACCTCCAAAGAAGGAGACTCCACAACCTCCCTCGGCAGCTTGTTCCAGGGCTCTGTCACCCTCACAGTAAAGAAATGTTTCCTCACATGTAGATAGAACTTTCCTTTTGCTGCTGGCTATTCAAACACAAGTTAGAGTTATTATCACACAATCCATGGGATGACTCATACCTTTACATATAAATTATCTTTCTCTCATATGAGGACTGGTTCTGAGACAGTAGGTGTATGCAGTGTTATTCTACTTTTTGTCACTATGCGGAAGTCTGAGAGATGCCGGTAGGTGCCCCTTTACACATACACTCAAGTATACTTTGCATTTCTCTGCCCAGAATTGCTTGAGCCCATAGAAAGGTCAATAATTGTGTATGTTATAATGCAGACACCACCAAATATGCTCTCAGCTCTTTCCAGAAATAATGTTAATACTGCAAATATAAGCTCCAGCTAACAGCAAGAAGGAAATAAGGCAGGTTGTAGGGCTCTTGAATCTTCTCTTAACTTGTAACCTATTCCGGTTCTATCACTCATAACTCTGTGGTTTATGGAGCCCTACACAGTATTTCTCCCAAGCAAGTTTCACCCTAGAGAAATGAATGTGAGGAGTCTATTTTACTTTCCAGGATCTACATTTGTGCCCAAAAGCCTTTCTAAGATTAGCTTCTAGACTTTCTAAGATTAGACTCTAATAAGACTTTATTGAAAGTATTTTAGTAGGCATTTTCCTCTTCATATGAAATTAAAGAACAATATGTGATGTGACTTTTTTCCTATGATAACAATTCTATTAAAAAACACAAATAACAACAGAAAAGATTTCTAATGCCATTACTAGCTTTAGTATTGGAAAGCGGCATGAGTTCAGAGTGTAACATTTGCTCAATGCAACAGAACCCTGCCAAAAAATGATCTTCTAGGTATCTACCTTATATGCAGGACTGATACTTGTCCCATTGCACTTGGTTCAGCTGCCAGAGGGATCCTCATAGCTGATACTCAGAATTTCCTTCTAAGAGCCTAGTACAAATTTATTCTGAAATCTTCTGCTTTAATACTGAGGACATGATTGGAATTAGTCCATAGGGGTTTTTTTTATTTATATAAGAATAGAGATTAATAATTAGATTTAAAATTTAAATTGATATTTAGTTTATTTTAAATTGATATAAGAATACATACATAAGTTTATTTTAAATCGATATAAGGATACATATAAATATCAATCACATACTTTTAGTCTTCCTCAGTAGAAAAAATAAGTTGAAGTTTGATGGAATTTGTTACACCTATAAGAATTAAACAGAAGGAGGTACATGAAGGGAGTGAACAGGAATACTTTTAAATAATCTCTTTAGGAACAGAAAAAGACTCACACAGTCCATGTGATCTTATCCCATCAGCACCAGCAAAAAACAATTTTTTATTACAGTTAGAATTTTCTCATATTGACCTGCTTGGTATCCATGAAAAAAAAAATAACTGCTTAAACATGATAGAAGACATACTGTACAATCCACAAATAAAATGAGGTTCTTTTTTTGATGCCGACCAAAACCAGACATACTGGTATGCATCATGTTGTTATGGATGTACTTACACGTCTCCTTGCTCGTGCTGGCTCTGGAGTGTTAGGAGAAGTGGATTCATTTGGTGTTTCTGAGGTTGAGCTAAGAGATGAGTTACTGCTTGAAAGTTCTTTATTCTGTCTTTTAGATCCAAATGGTAAGAGAAAGGCCACAAAATCTGAAACATCTTTTTGCTCTTCCCTCTGAGAGTCTTGCTTGAGTTTGTAGGCCCGGTCATTAGCAATCACTTGGGACAGAGGCATTCCAAATGCCTGGGGAGTAAATTCTGCAACAAAAAGATTAGTGTTTACTGAACAGCTAATATTTTTTTAGTTCAAAAAGAATTCAGCATTAAGCCATTAAAAAGAAAAACAATCTGGAATTCATTTAAATGTACAATAATTCTAGTGAAGTATAGGACTGCATAATTGCATAATTGCAACATTCAAGAAATAAAAGTGTAAGGTAACTGCAGTTCATGGTATCTGAATTCTTTTTCTAGTTGGATCATACAACATATACCACACAGAACCATGGAAAATCAACTGGAATCAGATCTGATGATATCTCAATTTTCAATGGAAGTAACTGGAAGTCTGGTATCTAGACAGATCACCACAGGCTCTGGAATCATGAGACTGGGGTCTAGGCCAGGATATGCAACAGCACTCACATGTTTCAAACCTCTTCACCACGTATCTTTTTTAAGAATGCTGCAGGGCTCCAGACCTAAGGGATAATAGTAAGCATATGGATCGCAACATAAAGGGTATGAGCATGCACAAGGAGTGTGCAAGTGCATCCGGTTTGTCCATCAACAGCTGTTCAGATTAAACCTTCAAAGATCTGGTCCTCAGGCCCTTTTTTAATAAATAAGAGCTATCTAGCTTTAATATACTGATAGGATTAAAACAGTTGTCACAATGGTATACCAGTATAAAAATTATTTGCAACAGTATAAAAGCAAGTGTAGTTATATAAAAATAGAGTATCAGGTTTCATCAATTAAAAGGGCAAATAATCCTATCCCATCTCAGTATAACTGCAGAGTATATACATCAGTATAATTGTAATACACGAAGTTTGCAAATAGTTCACATCTCAAAGTAAAATACTCAAATGTTCTGCAAAACAGAAAAATGTTCCACAGTGAATCAGCCAACAACAACAAACCTTGAAGTTCCCAGCAGGAAGTTTCATATCAAGACCTATCTGAGATTAATGGAATCTAATCTATTGGGTGAAACTGCAAATCTGAAATATTCTGTGTTCAAATAGAACAAAACAGCTACTAAGTCAGGTCACTCTGATGAAAATATGTGCAATTTCAACCAAATTCCAGCTTTAGATCTGATTGTTTCAGGAATAAATAATGCACTAGAGAGTAAGGGCAAATTTTTATTTAAAAGGACTGCAAAGGGAATAAGCAAACAATTAATCCTGATATATTCATCCTCACTTCCATCATAATCATCCAAATGTTTAAAGGGCAAAATTCCTTTTGGGACTGAAAGTTCGACAATGTCTTTAAGGGCACTTTCAAATTTTATCTGTTTGCATTATCATTAAAATTAACGCATTGAAAAGCAGAGTATATTTTATGAATCATGAATGAGAACACTACTGTCACACTAAAGAAACAAGGACCCATTGTTCTGGTTTGGTAAGAAACCTTATTGCCCTCCAGAAGAATGTTAAGATATGAACTAACTTTAAGAGTCAGGGAAAACTAAATTAGGAAGTAGATCCTCACACACACAGCAAGTTTGGAGATGACTAGTGAGGAAAATGACTTTTAAATGAAATCTACATTGACCTCACTTAGCATATACATTATATATCAAGCAATGCAAGGATTGTGAAGTCCAGAGTTAGGTCTTCTTTCCTCCACTCCATGGCAAAATTCTGAGATTATTTATATTGAAACATTTTATTTTCCAGATTATCATCCCAAAGTTAACATTAAAGAACTTACTTTGAAAACTCATGTGAAACACATCTGCAACATGGCTTCCCTTTGGGTTGCCTTACTGGGTATTTCATTATACCTCGAGCATCCCTATGGATTTGTCCTTCCACAACCCTTACTGATGGAAGACACTAAGCCAGATAAAATCCTGAAGCAAGTAATATTTCCTTGTTCTTAGCTTTTAGTCATTTGTGCTTCAAACTGGGAGGTGACAGTGGTAGGTAGCCCCAGGATGCCCCACAGCATGTTGATACTGTCGATCACACAGCAATGCTACATGGCCTGAGATCTGGTGAGATCCCAGTGTTTTTTCCAAAGGATTTCCTTAAAGTGAACCCCACCAGACACACACTTGGTTAGTTAAAGGCTGCTATTTTCAGGTAGATGTTGCTCATCCTCCTAAGTCCATGGGACACAGGGTTTTGACTCCTCCTGTTTGCCTCACTTGTGCTGCGAGGGAAGGACACTGAGGAAGGGCACTTGGTGGTGCTTTGCTGTAGGCTTCTTTCTCAGAGGATCTGAACCACTTCTCTGATTTCTCAGTGTCTAGCAGAGATGGGGAACTAGATGAAAACCGTCTGGCATATCTTCAGAATAAATACAGATGGAAATGATGCTGGCTGGCAGTGGTAATTACTTTGAAGAACTGGCAAAAACAGTAGCTTCTTGTTCACTTGCTGAAATTCAAAGAAGTGGCTGCATCCTCCACAGGCTAATTACATCCTTTAGTTCTCACCAGATCCATCGACAGGACTAGGGATGTTTTGCCCACAACTCCTTGGGAGACATTCAGATCCAGCAACTTCACTGTTTGACAGGCAATGTTATGTTCAAAACAGATAAAGTCAGCCATTCCAAAGTTTCAGATTCATTTTAAAAAAAGGAAGAGTCATAGTCACACAACATAGTTAGTAATGTATTGATAGGGAAACAAGACACTGACTCTCATGCGTGATGTACCGGCTTACGGCTCTAGTTTCAACAGCTAAGGTAAAATTACCGATTATTGCTGATGGAGGCTGGAGTTCCTTACCATCAGAGTTGTTTAGTTCTGTATAAAGAAAAGTTTCTTGGAACAAGGGCTCAAAATTTGGTTTGCCGTATTGAGTGCCACAGCCACAAAGCTACTTAGTTAGCTACTCCCCTTAAGTCCTATTGAAGTTTGATTATTCACTTGCTCAATTGGTATAATGGACAGCTTGAAAATACATTTTGGAGAGTGCAGTAGGTAAGAGAGTGAAAAAAGGGGTATTTTGGGTAATCAGTGTGGAAAGGCAGGCTCATTTCCTTAATCCAAGACAGCAGTGTACAAAAACTTGATTTTTAATATCTTTAATCTGTCAGAGTAGAGTATTTGCTATTTTGGAGAAGTGCATGAACTATCTCACCAAAAAGTCCATCTTGTAACTGAGGCAGGTTTCCTCACAAAATTTTGACTAAAACTGGTACATTCACAAAATAAATAAATAAATCTGTTCTGGTAAATCAGCATCTTCTAATTAAAAGGAATATTTCACATAAAAATTCTAAGTCACTCTCAATAAGAGTTTCATTGATCTTTTCTTTCCTTATCAGAAGATCCATCGCTCATACACTAGGGAGACAGTCGGTATACTTGGCCTCATGCCACACAATTCAAGCATGATTTTGAAGACTTCTCTGAAAATTCAGCTGACAAAACCTGTGTTTTCAATCCCACCAGCTATGGCAGTACAGTAAGAACTAATAAGGGTCTATACTCCAGACCTTAATGAGGCTTCCCATGTCTTCCAAAACACCAATCAATTTAATAAGATACAGCACATCTTCCCACAGTCTTCTTAACATTTTTTTTTCCTAATGCGCAGCATAAGATTTTGACCTGATGGAGCCTTGTAATTAAAATCTATTGAGGTGCTATACTAATCATTTTAAAATGATAGGAACAGAGTGGGAGATACCTGAAAAACTAACATGCTTCAGACGGATTTTAAAATGGGGTCTTTAAATGAGAAACACAGCTGACAAGGTTTAGTAACTCTCCTTTTGCCAACTACAATTAACCATGTCAGACCCAAGAAGACAGACTGATAGAAGCATGTGGGGAAGGAAGAAAAAAACCTTGTTCTGTACAGGAAATGGCAAAATTCCTTCTGTTTGAAGGTATGTCAAAACCCTGAACTGACTTCAGAAAAACAGAGATAAGAGAAAGTGCTCTCATATCTCAGATCTGCAGGTGAAATTCACTTCTTCAGTTGGTCTAAGCTCACTGATCTTCAACAAGTGATGTAAGACTTTCCCAGTTTCTTTGTTTTTGTCCATGAGAAGAACTCTATGTTTTAAAAAAATAAGAGGTTCTTCAATACTTTAGGTAACATTAGTACAAAATGCAACAATGTTGTTGAAAAACAGTATTCCAATTCCTACAGAATATGAGAGACATTTTGTGAGTTTTAAAACACAATAAGCTCAAAAAGCTTGTAAAAATAAATTCCTGATAAACTATAATGAAAAAGAAACTTCATACAGTTATGTCTTTTAAGATTGTTCCAAGACATGCTAACAAACTCATACGTCAAATTACTGAAGAACAAATGCAAATAATAAGAAATGTCTAAATTTGCTAAGAATGGCTGGACAGTAAGCATGGAAGAAGATTCTGAGAATTCTGAAATACAGCTAAAAAGAAACAAGCATTTACTCCTGGAGATGCATCTTCCACAGGAGTAGCAGCACCTCTTTTTGTCAGAAACAACAGCATAAATGGCAGCTCCGCTAGGGTCCCACGAGTGTTGAACATTTACATTCTGCACAGAAATGTGAACAAAAATAGTGACTCTAATTTGCTCAAGTAATCTCACAATAAATGATTATTATTTATAATCTCATCTCGTTGTTCACCTGCAGTTTTTCCTGTAAGCAACCAAAAATGGAGCACATTTATTGAAAAAATTCTCCAAGAGAAATCCTTTCTGAGAAACACTTCTGCCTGGAATGCTTGAGTGTGCTCTACAAGGATCATGCTTACACTGACCTCCCTCTCATTGGCAAGAAGCGAACGAAAGGCTCTGCTCCTGCCCTCATCACATTTAGCAGCAAATTTGTAAGGGAACAGAATCCTGCTGCCGGCATGCAGAGCATCCTGAGAATCTCTTATTCCAAGTACCACTGACATTTTACTGTTCTCCCAAGATGAGTACTGCTTGTCAGTAGCTAAAGCAAATGTTTTGAGGCACATGTAGACAACACGATGAGAGTCATGATGGCCCTAAATAACAAGGAGGCAGGCTAGAGACACTGACAGCAGCCAAAAATACTGCCTTCAATATCTGAGTGGAGTGCTGCTGTCCTGTTTAGTTCTTTTACATCCGGCAAGTTTTACTATATCCTGTTCTGGTGAGTCACTCAGAGAAGTAAAAACAAATGAAAAAAACACTTGTTTTAGATTTTTTTCTTTTTCATTAGATGATGACAGATGTACCTGTCAAAAAGGACAAAACAACAGTATCATTCTAAAGCACATTCAATTTTACTTTAGTGACTGTGACGACCTTCAAAATTATAACAGTTCATGGAAACTCTCAACTGATAGGCAGGTTGATCGAATGATCCATCTAAATTAAATGTGATGTTATGAGAATAAAACTTCCACAGTTTGGATAGAGTCCTAAAATATGAGTGATTAAATCTCAGAACAGTCCTGGAAGATATGAGTACCATATCCTTTTGGTTATGCTTCTAAACCATAGCCATCTGTTGGAGATCTGTCTCAGGCACAGATTTGCAAGCGGTTGTAACTCTAGAAAGGATTACTCCAAAAGTCCATACTCTGGTGTGATCCAGTCCACATCAGTGCTAAAAGAGAACTGGTCAGGCAAGGCCAAATACACAAATCCTCCACACTATTTTTCAGGAAATGCCCGCAACTGCAGACATAGAGCTGACTGTCTCTATATAGTCTTCAGACCAGGACTATAAATGCTTTTTGCATTAAGATGGTCACAGCTTGTCTATAAAAAGTGTTCCGAGTTCTGCTTCTCCACTTTGACATCCTTCTGCTTGTTCTATCTATTGCCTTCTCTGAATGGTGAGGTTTTAGTAGTTGCCAAGACAGAAATAAAGAAGGTGTCCCTTACAGTTATGAGAACTAGGACCTGCTAGTGTGAACAAGTAATTGTACTTTGGCCGTTTGTGTGATCACACCCACGTCCACAGTACAGAATGTTTGTTTTGGACTGGTTGCCCAGTAATGGAAGATATTCTCTTTATAAAGTAAACTGTAGAAATGCTTGTTAAGAAAACACCATGGAACCGAGAAGGATAATACTCTCAGCTAGGTGTGACACACAAAACGAGGGATGTTACCCTTGACTGGAGCTTCAGTAACACAATGATCATTGTGTATGGAGGCTGCCATGGCTCACACAAAGACGTGAGCACTGTGGATTCATCTCTACATAGACAAGCAATGCCAACAGATTAAGGCCTACATTTCTCTTTCAAAAGTCAGCTCTCGCATCTTATATTCTCACACCACCATCTGAAGGCCACAGAGAACCACTGTTGTGCCATACACTGTTAACTTGGCTATTTCTGTTTGCTATAGGCAACAAATAACGCATCTTGCTTCTCACTCTGCTCACAACTGGTTGGGAACTTGAATCCTTCTGATTTCCTGGTCTTTTGAGCTCTCACTGACAGACCTGCCACCTCTGTCAATCCAGTGCACCCAACAGAAGACTAAGAAATTGAGGTACTGTTATTCAAGTAGTGCTGACTTGTGTTTCCACAGAGATTTGTATAAGGAGATAGCATGTAGGACATGATGGAATTTCAACTATAGAGGAGACAAGAGAAGATGCAATAAAGAGGATTAAGAAGAGACATATTCAAAATGGCCTGAAGTTAAAAAAAATGAAGAGGGAAAAATGAATTAAAATGAAGATAATTAACATAGTGACTGTTAAAAATGCATGGCTGAAGTAAACTAAAAGATATGAGCAATGCCAAAAAATAGGAAGTATATAAATATATATAAGCACAGAGTGCTGACCTTTGCTGTGAGCAACAATTGAGTCCTAAATGGAAAGGTGCATTCAGAAGAATCTCTCTGAATAAAAGGAGAACGTTTATCCCAGAAGTAACTAATTAAAATGGAGTAGAAATACTAACATGGCAAGTACATCTAAAAAAAACTCAAATATACATTGGCAGAAAATATTTTTAAGTGTTCAAGCAGTATTACTGAGAGATTATCAGAGCTGAGAAATTAAATGAAGTAAAAATGACGCTATAGGGAAATCATGAAAGCTCCTCAAGCAATGCAAAAAGAAAAAAAGTTTGAAGCATCTTGGGTCACAGACAATTAACAGAAATTAGGAATAAAGCTAGCCTAAGTATTTATATACATCTCAAGTAGAAGCTATCATCTCTTAAGGCCAAAGGAAAATCCAAAGAATGCATTGTGAAAGCTCTAGAAATGCAATTGCCAAGATCCACTGGGCTGACAAAACAAAATTAAATCTTTGATGACTTACATCTATTATCTTTAAAATTAGCTACTGCAATAAAAACATTAGAATAAAAAGAATGTAATATACTTAGCCTCTCAAAATAGCTTCTATATAGAAATTTTCAAAGGAGGCTACTAAAGTAGAAGTATTAATTTGGGGGAGATGATAGATAAAAAATTGTGAGAGATAAAATATTTATAAAAGCCATTTCCTAAGCTTAAGAGCACCCCACAGACAAGTATGAGGATGGTTATCACACAAATGTGCTGACCGGAATGGAAGGTTTTCTACAAAATGATGCTGCTTTGCTCTCTTTACTCAATAGAAGATTATGAGAAAAATAAAGAAACTAGTAACATAATGAGTGATTAATTGCCCTCCAGACAGATGTGAAGTAATATACACTAAAGGCAGCAGTAAAGTACATTTTTCCCCGAAGGTGATTATAAAATCAGTAAGCCTGTTCCCAGGAGGCTCATTCTGTATGTGGATTCAGTACTATATAAAGTTGTTCTCATAACAAATGAAAGATTTTACTGTCTGTTACTCACAATACAAAATGGGAGATAACTGTGTTTATCAAAACAAATGTATCAAAGGACTTTAATTTTTGAAAGATTAATGCAATTACTTTACACAGTCATTTTTAAACCAAGAAAATAGTAATCACATATGTGAAATAAACAAAAATTAAAAGAAAATCATCTTCTTCCTAACAAACAAAGCTCTAAAATAACTTTCTTATGGAGTTACTATTCCTTTCATGGAATTTCAGTTTCATTCTTCTGCTAAATTAGATTAGGATTAATAATCGAATTAAACATCAAATTTCTTCACTATTACAAATTTGTGTATGTGTGCACAAGTTTGTTGAGCTGGGTGCTAATAGTATTTTAATACTACTTTTTCAGAACTACTTTTCTAGGAGTGAACACAAAATATGATGCACATGCAGAAAACGGCAACCTCAGAGAATGCTTTGAAGTTTCAATCTCTAGACGTAGTTCAAATGGCAATAAATTATATGTCAAGTCCAATGTATCTGGACTCAGCCCATAAAGCTCACCAGCATCCAAACAAAAGTCATATGAGGTATATTAGAAACCAATCAAGCATTAGCACTGAAGCATTTACACATTTTAAACAATGGCTGTTTTTCTAAGGTAAAATAGAAAAACAAACCAAATTATTAGCTTGGGCTAGGCTTGGTTCACATGTCTTGTGAACTGAAAACAGAGAATGCAAGGCAGGTAAACACTTGGATAGTATTATCAAGATTGCATCCTGCACAAGGTAAGGAAAATGAGAAGAAGGAAAAATGAAGGGAAGAAAACAAAGGGAAGATGAAGCCTTTATTTTACACCTTCTTTTCTCCCAGGAAATGAATTGAGTCAAGGAGAACTGAGTTATGCTAACAAGTATACAAGGAGAGGGTGCATTTTTTTAACTTGGAAATAAATATCTAGGCAATACGTCAGTATGGTAACACTCTCATACACCAGAAAGATCACGCTTAAACCTAAACAAATATTATATGCAAAACTTAGACCTGTTCAGTGAATAGACACTCTTTTTATGTTACCTTTGTCTCTGTTCTTCTCCTTTCCTAATGAGTCCAGTTTCTTTCTTAATGATTTCTTCCTCTTTTGACCATCTGTAAGAGCAAAAATAGGAAACAAGTGAAGAGAAAGATTGCAAACTGTTGCATAAACTACAAGACTATGAACATGTGGAATCAGGAAGGGTGTGAGTACATTTCACAAAGTCTGGGGAATGTCCCAGTCCTCCAGCTCTGAAGAGAGCATCTGTGTTTACCTCAACACTGAGGCTGTGAACAGAAAGACCAAAATAAATCCTGCAGCTTGCTGCTGGGTACATGGACACATACATGTTCCCTGGCCCATCGGCAGAATGGAAAGCTAATGCTGAAAACTTAACAACTCAGACTGGTGCAGGATACTTTTGACAGACAAGTGGCCAGCTGGTTCCACAAACTCAGAAGACTGTGGTTTCCCCTCATCCCTGGTCACAGGACTCTGATTCAGCCAGGGAGCTGGAGGTAGTATTTGGAGCGGCAGAGTGACTAACCTCCAGGAACAGTTCCGCATACCAGGCAGGCCACTCGGTTGACAACCGACTGCCTTCACGTGACCCATCTGATCTCAGCTCACACTGGGAGTTTGCAGGTGTGTACAGCATGCCCAGATTGGTTCAGGTGGATTAGTTTTAGAGAAATGATTGTTCTAAAACAATATATATTACTCAAGTTTTTTCTAAGGTATTAAGGACTAAAGGTTTTTAACAAGTGGCATAGGCACGTTTATTCTTGAAACAACTATGCCAAAATGTTGACTATCATTATTCCCTTCAATAGCATCTTTGATAATGAAAAGTCAACAAAAATGTATTTTATTATATCTCAACAAAGCTTAAGACATGAGCCTGCTTTAACTTGTCCCTTTTTAGTTTTCTAAATCCAAAGAAATAGACACTACTCTCGCTAAAGGTTAACAGATGCACACCTTTGCCTTTCTTACTGGTTTTGTAATATAGCGACAATTCAAAACTAAACACACAGTACTCATATTTCATTTTTATAATAGGAAGGGTACCAGTGCCTCAACAAGTTTTCTTAGTTTTGTAAACCAATGTCTTGAGTGGGTTTTTACAAGAGGGAACATATTACAAAGGACTGAAGTAGATGTCCTTGGATTAACTCGCATTCTTGCAATAACAGTCAATAAAATAATATAACCTGTTACCCCATCTTTTTTTTTCCTCCTGTTGAAAGTCATTCCCAGAACACAACTCAACAGGTAGGACAAATTATGACCTTTTCACAACCAGTTCATATCCTATTGCTCTTAAACTAAAATTTCTTGTTGCCTTATGTAGCTTTTGTTTCTTCCTTTGCACTTGAATGTTTATTCTCTCTATTTATTTAGAAAGAGCAAGCTCCTAACTCACGCTTATCTGCTCCTAGCACTCCTTTAACTATGACACTTGGTTTAAATTTCTTGATGTAGAGAGTAGATTCTCTTTCACTGGTTATACTAGTACTCATTTTCTGCATCTGCTCCAGACCTGTTGGCACAATAACTGACTAGAATTGATAAGGTATTCCAGATGAGATTTCACCAGTATAATGGTGGCAATTCATTGCCTGATATGATCTATGATTAGATTTTCTTTTCTACATAGCTAGATGACAAGTTCATAACTCATAATTTGATTGATTAATATGCCCTGTTCTTTCACACTTTCTGATATTTCCAGTTCATAAAATTGAGCTTATTATAGAAATTATTTCCCTTCATTGCAAATTAAATGGTCAGTAGCCCACTTACATACACTTCTATATGTATGCTTGTTTTCATAGGGTTTCATACTCCTTTTACATCCTGGCTTTATTTATATAAATATGTGCGTGTTTGTGTGTGTGTACAGGCACACATGTGTGTTTCTAAATCATATTCCATATAACAAATTCAAATTGCTGCTTCACAGTGGCCTTTTGATAAATGACTTGTACCCCTTCAGAGTCTTGGAGCCTTTATGCTCCAAAAACTGATTTATTAATATTCTGGCACCACACTTTTGAGATGAAAAAATGAGAACGAAAGTAATACAGATCTAAAATATAGAGATTTTCTACTATAATTATGCAACTGTAACTTTTTTGGGAGAGTTAATGGAGGCAGAATCATAGAAACAAAAGAAAAATGAATGCTATTCCTTATAGAAAATAGAAAATATAGAAAAAACAAACAATATTGTCTCTGCAAACCATGGATTTTGTACGCAAATTACCAGGCTCAGAAGACTGTGAAGAAGCAAGAAAGTTCTGGAGATGAACATAGCTAGAAAATACAGAGAAGAGTCCATTCTGTACAACAGTGCATTTCACCTGAAGCAAGGAAAAGCTACCAGAATGACAGAGACACACTTGTGCAAATAGATGCAGTTCCACTGACATCCGTGAAGCTAGAAGCCTTTAACCAACTAGGAGTCTATCTTTCTGAGAAAAAGATATGCATTAGAAAATAAGACTGAGAAGTATCTTACCAAAGAGCTAAACCATAGGGACCTGCCAAGAGGCCCAAGTTCAGTTCCAGTTCTCCTCCCCGCTAGCACATGACATGATTAATTGCAATCTATGTTCTGCAAAAACAAATATACTTTGAAATGACTGTTGATTTAGGTTATGTCAGGTGTAAGGAGTGCAGAAATATTTGCAAAGTGCCTAAGGGTTTGGCCAATCCTGGCACTTTTTAAACTTAAATGAATCAAATTCATTATAATACTGCTTACTATTTACACTGTGTTTTTAAAATATAATTAACATGGAAACAGGCAAAATTTCATTATTTGTCTACAACACACTGTTTATTTATAAATTAGAGAACATTCATTTAAATTATTACTACATCAACTCAAAGTACTATGAAATATGACCTGGTATATTCTCTCAGGGTTTGAAATTACTTCAACTACAAGGCCAAACGACTACATTTTATTCAGCTTTCTGAATATATAATTATAATTTATTGTCTTCTTTCTACGGATCAACAAGGTACCTCTTGTCTAACAGATTCTCCTCAAAAATATTAGCAAGACATGTGAATTACTCAAAAGGTATGGAATATCAAAGTGAAGGAATTAGACAAGAAATGCCAAAGTGAAGGAAGCTGCATTATTTTAGTTCTTCCTGAAGCCATTCTGAATTTTCTGAAGAAAACCTGCTTTGGCAGCAGTGCAGGTCAGTTGTTTCAGAAGTGAACTTGTTTGTTCAATACTTACTAATTTATATCTTCATTGCATTTTTCACTGCAGTGCATACATCACTCTCTGAGCATCTATGTAATAAGACTAACATGATGAATATTTTAAAAAATGAGAGTCTAGGATCAAAATCCTGAGTGCATACTAAATCACTACGTGACCTCTTTTTCCAAAGTGGTGAGCACTTCCAAACACAGACAAAGCCAAAAAGAATTTTCTATTTGAAAAATTAGGTTATCTACTTTGGACGTTGTCTCTGAACAAAAGGCTCTAGAATTCTGCATGGTAGAGCTGAGTATTTCCATTGATAAACCTGACTTTGGAAAGAATTTAAGTCCCTGAGTTTTGGGAAATATTTTTGAAGATTTTGGTTTAAGTTTGCAATTCAGCCACAGTGTCAGCACAAGCACCATTTAACTTTCACTAAAACTCTCAACTCTCAGATTCTGAGCAGCCTTTCAAGGACTGCATTTTTCTCTGAGACAAGAGTTCTACACACTGGGTAATAAGCCATTTTGTGGCCAGAATACAACTTAAGAAATAATAAATAAGAGGGGAATTGAGAATACAAATTGTTGAAATACTTTTAATGACATATTTCTCTGTTAAAGATCACCTATCTTCTTGCTTTGTGCATTTCTGCTTTGATAAATGAACTACGAGTGTGATATTCATCTCAGTCATGTTTCTGACAATGTTATAATACTAGATTTCAGATGATGGAACTTTTCCTGGGAATAAGTTTGAAGTGAAGCTATAACAAGAACATGATTCTTTTGCACTTCCTTTCTTTATATATAGACTAATGAATTATACATATGAAAGGACCTTCTTTTTACACCATTTATATGCAAGGATTCTTACCATTTATATTCTTACTAATCAAAATCTTTTGTTTTTCTAATTCCTAAGGTTAATTAGAGGGTTTAAACTAATTAAATGCATTTTGATAAAATAAATCTTTTGTTGCTTATGGGTTTGCTAAGCAAAGAAATGCCCCTCATTTATTGGCATCTTCCTTGCTTATGAGAGTGTGTTTCCTGTCCATTTAGGGAAGAGAATTTGTCCTGTTCTACAACTAAGGCTTATTTTCACACAGAATAACAAGAGGAGTTATGTGAGAGATGAATATCACACCCATAGCTCATACATCAAAACCAAAATGGATGATAATCCTGATATTGAAGGCTATATGAGATTTCTAAAATAGTTCTTCATAGCAGTATTTATGCTGATTTGATGGGTGTATTAATAACTGGATATATTAACATGCAAGAAAATTAAAAGGCAAATAAAAATAGGATACACTCTTTAAAAGTGCAATCCTTTGAAAACTCCTACCAATGGCATTGCAAATGCACTAAGTTTGTATCTGCCTAGTGGACTTCTCTGGTCATTTGACTTATTAAGAAATGATTCAATTCCCAACTGCCAATCATCTCACAGATTCAGTCTGAGAGCCCCAAGATCAGCTCTCTTCTCTCTTGCTGGTGCAGCATTTCAAGTAATAAGGAGTCTGCAAACAGAAAATACTGCTGAGCTCTCTTGATGGAGCAAAACGAAGAACAGATTGTGCTTTCTTCTTTTGTAGACGCCCTGTGTTTGTGCTTGCAGAGGCTTCTGGTCACCATACAAAGCAAACTTGCTTCTGAATGCACACTTGGAGCTGATCTTTTGAATAAGAGGATGCTGATTTCACTTCATCATTTCTGTGACTATAAATGTCTGCCTTGAAATATTTATTTAGATTAACTCGGGTGTTGAAATGCCCTGTCCCCATGCAGTAATTTTCAAGTACAACCAGCTGCAGCACAGATGGAAAGTAAACATTTTCAGCTAGAGCACCAGGAACTGGAGTTTTTGACACATAAGGCGATACGAAAATGCAAAAGCTGAGCTCACCAGTATTTTTCATCCTTCTCTTTCTCCCTTTTACAACACATACACACTCCCTAGCAGTCTAATTGCACTTTGCTTTAGATTTGAACTCTTTGGTGTTGCTAGCCTGCAGCTAAAATAAAACACACCACTTGAGCAGGTTCATATCTGCTCACCTCTGAGTGCAGCCCAAGTTGGGACTGGCTGCTGCCCTCGTACTTCTTGCTCTGCACATCTACAGCATCAAACAGACTTTAGCCTTTCCAGTGCCAGCAAGTTCCTGGTGGATGTGTGATGGCAGAAGGCAGCACAGAAGCCAAAAGCCTTTCTCCAAGGGATGGCTGCAGTTCCCCTGAAGCTACATACATGAGTGTGGTACAGGGGTAACTACGATGGCAAGTTGGATCAGGCATAGGTGCACAAGTATTAGCCAACAACAATGCTTCCTAGAGTCACAGTGAGAAACTGCAGGAGGTCTCCAAGGGAGAAAGTGGACTGCTCATTCTGAACACTGCTGCAAAGCACAACACTACAGCTTGAGAAACCAAGGAAGCTCGACAAAGACAAAGATCAACTTCAAAACATCATTGGCACAAAAGTAAATTTTTGTTCTCTTCCTCCCCATGCTATAGAGGTGTGTTTTGAAACCTGTGGTTAGCGTAGTTTCTTGGGATGTAGGTTGCAATCCCTTTGGGGTGATTACTGCATTAATATGTATTGAATAAAAGTAGGATATAGACACAGTCTGTAAGTAGAATGAGGAAGGTATGGATTTCTGATCTTTACAGAAAGATGACTTTGGGCAATAGTCTAATTTAGATAGCAAATTCAGATATTACTTCATTGCTGAGGACAGAGGAATCAAAACAAAATAGGATATTACAGCTCTATTGATCTAACATCTTCCCAGGTGTACTGTAAAGTTTAAAACAATTTCCAAATATATGTGTTATAAAAAAACTACCCCTTTAGTATTTTGAAATATGTTCCCCTCTGTTTGACAGTCACAAAGGACTTGGTTAACTGACGGCTAAATGCACATGCAGTGTAATCTGATTGTGAGAGTCAAACACTAGTATCTAAGAAACAAGGAATTCAGGAACTGGATCTGGGTCCCAACTGCAGAATTCACATCCTCAGGGTCCTGCCATCTTTCTGCACAACTCACCTGTGCAAAGAGCCCTTTCTTAAGAGGGGCTCTCTTAAGCTATTGTATTTCCAAGGTCCATAATGTGGTAGGTTTAACAGACAAACATGAGCAGACAAAAGCAACCCTAAAGAGAACACAAAAAGCCTGTTTTCTCTTTCTTCATACTGTATATTAGTAACTCTGAAATAGACAGAATATTCAGTTTTCTCGCAGCTTCAGTGATGACACCAGAATCAGAATTAAGACTCAACTTTTATTTCCTACCTTCTGTTTCTTTTCCTTTTTTTTTTTTTTAAACTTATTCCTTTCTGTATTTGGTCCTCAACCACAGAAGATTGTGTTTGGAAAGTTTAAGAAAATATTATCAGCTGTTTCTGCATTACTGACACAAAAAATATACCCTTTTACATCCTTTTAATGCCTTCTTACTTACCAATAAATTAAAAATGTCTGCAAGTATTACATGAACTCTTAAGAAGAAGATATTTGCTAGATTTCATAGAGGAAATTAAAAAGCAGAACATTAAGCTATTTAAAGATGGTTAAACTTATATAAGTAATAAACCTAGGGAGCTTTGTGGTATTAGCCACATTTTTTGATGCTCCTAAGGAAAGAAGCTCCGTTTGACTTCACAATAAACTGCTGCTTTTTTCTATGCTCACAGGAGGGAAAATGCTGCTGCTGCCTTATATAGAAGGGTCAGTGGAAATGTCTTGCTCAAACAAGCATGCAAAGGTACCTGGCAGCCTTTAGAGGATTACCAAGGAAGTGCCAAATGCCCATGTATGCCCTTCTATGGCTGTCAGCTGCGACTAACAAAAAGCAGGTGGGTCCAGGGAAAGGGAGAAAAGCTAAAGAAGCAGCAATCCAGATCTGAATTCCCTGGCCACAGGCAGGGAGTCACTCTGCTTCCTTCAGCAGGCTATATTGGCAGAAGAGTGTTGTACTTCACTCTCATATTCTGTTAATATCAAAAGCAATGATGGTGTGGTCAAAAAGTGATTTGCTATGCATTATTTTTTTCCAGGAAGGGTCTTTCATGGAGCATAGTGCCTTGCCTCATTATTGTAAGGAAAAATAGCTCCAGACATGCTGAAGTAAAAGGCAATCACTCTTTCCATAGCTCAGGGCAATTCGTCCACCTGAGTGCAGTCAGACGAATGATGTGATTTATGCCACAGCAATATAAAGTAGTAGGTGATAGAAGAATAAAATATAGACACTTTTTTTTTTTCAGATTGCAGTAGTGCCTCTAGTGACAGGGAATTCCCTAAACTCAAAAGGTAGTAGAACTCCTACCTTAAACAGAATATGGCACAGCAGGGAGTTTGCTGCTGCCATTGAGTTTCCATTGATTTTTCATGGAGTTCATTTAGAAACAATGATAGATGGGTTAAGTTTAAAAGCTTTGAGAAGAAAAGCAAGAGTATTCCAAGTATTCTTTGGAATACTTCTGTAGCTCTTGGTAAAGTAGGTCAGAAATGTTCTGCAGTACTACATCAGAACAAACTACAGTTGATGCTGTAGTTGAGGTAATAAAAACACAGAGTTCAGTCAGTTCACTGAGAGGAAAATTCTGCCCGTCTCATGGCTAAACACAAATATATTTTATAAATACAGGAATAAAAAAAAAGATACATTCATGCCATTCTTAGTGAAGGTTATTCTTGATTTGATCAGAAGGAGCTTTTAAAACATGGGAACTTTTAATCCCCAGGGTACTAGGCAGGCAGGTGGCAGCCTGGGCTATTGTTGATACTACATTTTCTATGTATTGATAAGCTAGCTTGCACACTCATAGTGATTAGTGAAGCAATAATTATGTTGCTTTATGTCCTGCTTGGATCATTTGCCCCAGAGGGCTCAGTATGAGCATGACTTGATCTCTTCAAGTGAATGGAAAATTCTCCAAATACCCTGGAAGTCAGAGAACTGGTCATGCTCAACTGTTTCAGAGCTATTTCAGCAGTCCTCTACCATCTCTCTCCATAATTTTGCTGTTATGAACCCTTCATACATTCCTCTTCTTTAAATTTAATCATCTCAGGAGCTGTGTAGAAAAAAAAAAAAAGAAAAAGCCTATGTAACTCCTCCCTCCAGGACTAATAAACCACGTGTAAAATAATTTCTCCACAGTGCTTGGAGCCTTGATGAATAAGTGAGAGAAGCCTTAAGTGTAAGGAAGTCATCTCAAGTTGCAGATAGTTTCTCAGTGGACAGGTCTGTGTCTCCAACAATTTAGATGCTAGCCCTCTGAAATAAAAAAATGCCAGTAGATCTTCTTTGTAACAAACTCTCATTTTACATTGTCATTAATTGTCCTCTGTATCAGTAGTATCCATCAACATGCTAGTGTATTTTTTATAAATAAACTGAAATTGGTAGCCAAAGTATATTTGTCTCTTATTCTCTGCAGGAATTCGGCCTAAATCAACTCTGCAGATCAACTTATGCCTTTTAAATATATGGTTTATCATTTTTTCAATACCTAAGACAGACATTTGTCTAATCTATTCTTTGAGTACAGGAGGTTAGTTCTTTATTACATCTACACATAGCCTTTTAAGTGTAAAAGCCTGAAAAGACAAATGCTATTTAGGATCTACAACAGTTCAGTCAGTACTCATGTCCTACTACTCTGATAATGCTGAAAGTATCATTACAATTTAAAGGACTATAAAAGAAAGAAAATACAAGGCTATGCATTGTATAGCACCTCTGATCTATCTGCAATCATCTTTCCTAATCTATATTTAGTGACTCAATTTAGACTGCATGTAGCAACTAAAACAACTCTACTGAAACCATAGAGATGAAAATTTAGAAACTAATTGTCCTACCTAAGGCAAGAAGAAATCTTCATCATGAAAGTTCCCTGATGCTCTTTTGAAAGAAGTAATATGCAAAAGGTCTCATTTTCAACTGAAATTGGAACTGATATTCCATCTGAGGAATTTGAGGAAACACTTCTTCACTGTGAGGGTGCCAGAGCCCTGGCACAAGCTGCCCAGAGAGGTTGTGGAGACTCCTTCTCTGGAGATCTTCCAAACCCACCTGGATGCTACCCTGTGCACATGCTCTAGGTGTGCCTGCTGGAGCAGGGGGGTTGGAATCTCTCGATGGTTGAGTGGGTGATCTCACTGGATGGAGGAAGGGAGATAGAGAGGGAGGGAGGGAAGCAGAGAGGAAAGGATGGTTGGGTCCTTTAGATCTAGTCCCTTCCAATCTCAACCATTCTGTGATTCTGTTAAATTTTAAGAAGATTTATATCATAAGAAAACACACATTAAAGCAGACCTCAGGCAAAATGGAGCAGAACATGAAAATTAGTAGGTTACAATGCCAACGTTTTATTCTTTGGATTTGAACATGAATTGTAATAAATAACAGTGAATTGTAATAAAGAACAAAATCCTAAGTCACTACAGAATTACTATATACATATGGAGATTATTTGCAAAATCAAGGATAGCCTGATTAAGTGTACAAAAACACAATTATTTTCTGGGCCAGGACTACATTAAGTACTAAAGACATTTTATTTTGTACAGACTCATGAGGGATATCTCTGTTAAAGTGCTACCTTCCCAAAGGCTTAAAAGAAACAGACACAACCAAATCCACATAATTTTACAGAGCACTGTGTTTACAGTCTATGTTTTATATACTTTCTCATTCTTAAAACTGGTTTTCTCACTACTGTTTGAGCTTTTGTGTTTATCCATGAAGAACATTTTAAGATGGAAACTAAGCTTTTCATGCAACATGATAATACAGATAAAACACTCAGTATATTTATCTGAATTTATAGGCCATACCTATTTTAAGTTGTTATCAAGGAAATTATATTGGAAAGGACTTCCCCACATCTCACAACTAACTTACTTATAAAATCAATGGGACTGCACTTAAATGTACATATGTAGGAATCTCTTAACAGTATCTGGATTTTTTACAAGGCACTCATTCCACAAAAATTCACTGCATCTAAATGAGCAACACAATCCCATAGAATTAGTGTGCCCTAGGGTTGACTCAGTCCCAGAGAATCATGTTTCAAGACATTTGAACATGGAAATGTGGAAAATACTTCCTTATCTATCTCTGGAGTTTCATTACAACACCCTCCAAAAGGCAGCAATACCTCTGCCCTCTGAGCTCAGCAAACAAAAGTGCTACTTCTTCCTCCACCTTCATAGAAACACACCTATCCGAGTAGATTCCTGGAAGCTAGACAACTATTTCTTTTAAAGATTCTCTCTCTGTTGCAATATATGCTATTTGCTCCATGCTCATATTAACAATGCCATGGATTTCACCCAAAAAAAACCCTAACTTTTTAATTTCATTTTGTATTTAGCACTGAAGAAAAGTTTGCTGCTCCGAGCTCAAGGCTTCTAAGTATTAACCAAAATACATGCTAAAAACTGAAATGACAAACTTTTTTTCCTGGTACTGAGTACAGAAAGTGGCTTTTAAAGCCACTAGCCTGTCTCTAACTACTGGAACAAATATGCCAAATCAAGTGCTCGCAGTGTAAACAAACATTTAAAACCTACTATGTGATACCACAAAATCTTGGAAATCAATCTGATGTGCATTACATAACATCTTTAGTAAGAGCTGTCTAAGAGCAAAGTTTAAAAATGGAACAGATCACTGAAAGGTTTTTAACCCAGTGAAAAAATAATTTATTACTTCCCCGTTCTACTTTTAAAATTTCTACTGTTTGTTAAATTACATTTTAGCAAGCTCCATATATATTTCTTTTTCTTGTCTCAGTTTTGGCTAAAAGACAAATCTGAAAGAAAATTCATATGAAATTTCTCAAATTTCTGGCTGGCTGATGAGAAAAAAAAAATAATTGTTGGCTGGCTTATCTTCTTGCCTGGAAAAGCTCCTGCTACTGACACTTTGACACTCAAGTGCAGCAGCTTGGGAGGCTGAGTGCTCTAACGATCTTTACCTTGCAACTGGGGCTTCTCCCAGCTTAAAACCTTAAATCCATGTTGTTTTCTCTTTTCAGACTAAGAGATACTGTTTTTATTTTCTCAGAGGGGAAAATCCTCGTGCACCTCCTCATAAAAAATTCATATATGTCTATAGAAAATTTTATGGAAGGAAAAGAAAAGAATCTTCCAAATAAAAATAGGCAATATCCTCTCATTGAAACAGAAAGGTTCTTATTCTTCCTGAAAGACTTCAAATTTAGAAGGAATAGGTTTAGTGCCTTCCATGCTAAGGACGAGCAGGACGCAGCCATGCAACATGCTCTAGGTGAATCTGCCTGGGCAGGTGGTTGGACTGGATTCTTTGATTCTCTTAGATTTCCTAATGAGTCTGACATCACCAAAGACATCCAAGAACTATTAATCTAATGTAAGGGAGCAGAACTTAGCTCATAGCCTTGCTTATATGGAATATAATCTTCATGAACTCAACTATATTAAAAGAAAATCCTACGAACAAACCATAGACTCACAGAATCATGTCATAAACATCATGTCAGATGTTGCCGTTAAGAAGAGTGGTAACAAACTTCTCCACTTAAAATATTTACTATATGCCGACACAAAAGCTTCCAGTCTAATCTCATAGATCCACAAAGTATAAAATGTAGTTTACTTAGATGCTTTCCTCTACTAGAGTCTGCAAAGTATATAACATGGTCAGTGAATAAATACAATGACCAGCTTGGAGCCCTTACAAAAATGCAGGTTCAGATAAAAATCATAGTCGCTTTCAGTGTTAAGGAAAATGGGTAATGAAACACAATGACGAGTAATGTAAGCAAAAAACAGACCCAAAAATCCACTCCCTGCCAATATAAACAAGAAGCAGAGAACACATAATTCTGCATTCCCATTTTTTATTCAGAGCTTAACAGAAACCTAGTGGGGACAACATGCACCAATGAACAATAAAAAATAAGAAAGCCAACTATATATGTTTTGTTCAATTGTATTTTTTTTATATTATATACTTCAGAAGTATTGCTCTTTCGAATTTAACTTACTTAAGGCAAATTTACCTTATCTTACAACAGACTGTATTTACTTAATATGAGCAGATGTGCAGCTTCACACATCTGATAAAATTGCATACAAAAATGTACTCCTGCACACACAAAAGCATGATAAGCTCTAAGCTTTCCAGAAATGACTGGTATTGTATTCAGGTCTGCAAAACCAACATTAGATCATATTCATTATAACTGTAATTAAATAAAAGGACTAAAAACTAAATTTGGTAGACACTAGGTAAACACTAAAATTACTTTCTCTCTCACCAGCTGTTCTAACACTGTTCAGAAAAAAAGCTCAGGCAGAAAGTCAAACACTTGCTGTGATTATTGAAACAACTGTGTATGACCTAGTTGCTGTTAACAATAACTAATTGTGTGGATATACATTCTTGTCATAGGTGGCATCAATAAAGTAAACAGTCTTCTGAGTAAAGGCAATTCATCTCTTTTATTACCTCTGGTACATTTGCTAAAATAGCTGGATAACATGTTTATCATCAGTTCTGGAAAGTGAAGACAATTCTGTGGCTCACCCTTGTATCTTTGCTGCAGAACATTTGAAGAACATTCAAATAAACCCCAAAGTACAAAGTTAAGTGTATGTAGTACTATTACTGCAGGGTAAATATGCTCTGGAATGTGGTGCATGTTAAAACAACAACACTCTATCAATGTAACATTAAGACTGTGACCCAAGCCAACAAAAGCAGGAGAATTCATCACAGAGATGGACGTTCTGGCCTTAACTCAGCCTAAAGCAACTGTTGCAACCTGTGGCCTC
>JAUBOD010000966.1:280266-292000 GCA_032353885.1 Nothura maculosa
TTAGTTTGACAATATGAGCCTGAACCTACTGCTAATACTTTTCCTACAAAAAAAACCCAAAAAACTCATTGATAGTGTCTCACAGTACTCTAGCAAAACATGGGTTGATATAAGGATTACTATTGCTTAAAAGAAAGGAATAACACAGGTTCTGGCCTATTATTACAGAATGTAAGCATTTGAAATCTGACATAGTACACTCACAAAGAAATACTCCTTAATCAATATAATTACATCTGAATTTTGGGCTGAAGTTATTTAGAAGCAAAGCTTAGAAGTAAAATTGTATTAAAAGAATAACTGAGATTCTGTGCAAAAGCTAATTCTCCTAACTAAAATTAGGAGATTTCATCTTAACTTTCACTTCTTTCACTTTTTTTTTTTTTTTTTTAGAATAGAAAGGGGCACTTTTGTACTTTATAAGTACAAGCTTTCTTCTACCTCAGGTTCTAGCTGACTAAGTCCACAGACTTCTTTATCACAAGAGCCTATTCTCAGGTCTGGTTCTTTTCAGTATCTTCTCACTCTCCACCTCTAAGAGTAATTTGAAAGGTGTCATCCACTTAAGGATGGACAATAGAATACCAGGAAGTTGCCTCAACTCTGCAAGCTGATGCTACCTTAAACTGATTGAGTCTCGAGTCCCCATTAAAATGATACAGAACTAAAACTAGACATAGTTACAAAATGAGCTGTGAGAACACATGGGATTCAGGGGATATTTCAATTCACAAATAAGTGAGGCAGGGATAGGAATATCCTAAGAGCAGGAGGGTTTTGTTGTTAGTGGTGGCGGCGGTTGATTGATTTTTGTTTTGTTGAAATTTTCCAAAATGACATTGCGGGGCAATGATCCTATCAGTCAGGCCACTACGACCCCACATGTGAGTGCTGATCATCCTGTTGATTGCCCTCTCTCCTGTATTAAGAAAACTTCCCAGTGATTAATCAGATCATATACTGAAACCATATGGCGGACATATAGTCATCCCGTTCAGCTTACCCAACCGTAGCCACCATGGTCTCTTATCTTATGCTGATAATGTAAGTTCTGGTGGTCAAATACACCATATAGGGATTTGCATTGAAATACAGCCTTGATCCTTAGATGGATCTCTAAAGTTTAAGTGCAATATAACAAATAGTTATGCAATTTACCTGCTATAATGCCCATTAATGACCATTAAGCAAAAAAAAAAAAAAATGCCTATCTTCCGATGCTTTATTATCAGTCCATGAAGGGCATTTCTTTTCTCCAGATTTTTCAAACATACTATGATGTTAATGCCACTTTAAACAACAATTTCTAGGTTAAGAGAAAAGAAAAAGGTTCTCAATCTTTGTTTGATGTCTTAATGTATAAGCATAGGTTACCCCAAGCCTGTCAAATAAAATAAAAACAAAGGTAACAGAAGACTGCAGAAGGTAACATCTGTCTGCTTGTTTTCTCCTTTTGGTGATTAAAGCAATTTTGAGTCTATAAAATGTGCCAGGCTGAGTATTGTATAGTATGTGACCAGCAATGCACAAAACCTCACTACACTTTGCTCATCTGCCTTGGTACTCAACAAAACAGAGCAAAAGGAGAAAGAAAAGGGAGAAAGAGTGAGAAGAAGGCAGTCGTTTCTTCTGTGTGCTCCTGGTTACAATGCTTAAACCACTGCACAATCAGTATGTATGAACTACTTACTGTCATGTATCCCTTTCTACTATTTTTTTCTTACTTTATTAATTGAGAACACAAGGCAGGTGGTTTGTCTTCCCAAATTGCGAGGCAGTGCATAAACCAGTCTATCTACAAAGAGCAAAATAAATAATAATCACAAGTGGTAACATGAATCACTTTTATAATATAAATGTAAAGCCTCTTAATAGATTAAATCAACATATTCTGTAAAAAAAAAGGTTTTTTTTCTGCTCCTTTTCCTAATATCTATTAAAATCCCTCCTTTCTTCTTCCTATTCCCAAGTGCTCTGTTCCAATGCTCTGTTCCAATCCCAGTTTTGCAGACAAGGCTAGGCAGTAATAAGTGGAACGATGTGGTCTTGCACAGTGTAAGCATTATTGGTGACATCTCTGCTTTACAAAAGCTAAAGCAGTACTAAACAGACATAAGTAGCAATAGAGAGAAGGTTGCTCTCCAGATATCCCCCCACATTCTTCAAGTATCTCTTCAAAGAAATGCAGTGGAAGAATGCTATATGCACATCTTGAGCAGACAATAGCCCTTACTAAATTGTTTTACCAGCCCCAATTCCAGGAACTGATTCTTCTTCATTAAGAAACGTCTGTGTATTTGGCCTGTGGAAGAGGGAAGAGGAAAGAGGAAGGAAATTCCCTGGAGGAAGTTCCTAGTACACAAGACTTCTATGAGCTCATAACAGTTTCAGTCCTCTCTCAGCTACAGTCTTTCTCTGGAGTGCTGGAGCAAAGGCTTGGTGTGATAACAGCACACAAGTTCTCTATTTTGCTGCAGATGCACCACAAGCTTCTCTCACATCCCAGGACAATGTATCAACTGGACTGTTATTATGATAATGCAGTTTGTCTGATTACACTGAGATGCTTGCTGTTGTGTAATGTTGCCCATGTGGGAGACCAGTGAGAAATGTAATTCAGCAGTTTTGGGAACCACAAGAAAATCATTCTTGTGAATGCACAACTCCTGATCACAACATTCTTGTTGGCTCTCTGAAGAAAACAGTGACACATAGGGAAACATGTAAAACACAAATTGTAGGTAAATGGTGAATTGAATGTGCCATTTCTTCACAAAGAGGGAAACTTGCCTCAGACGTCAAAAACTTACTGTCTAATCAGCAATAGACTAGAAATCAAAATATTGTTTCTAACTCACTGCAGATACCAGCCAAATTTACACCTGTCTTGTTATGAAAAAAATGTATGAGGAAATATCAAGTGAACTTCTTCAATGCATGAGCACTACAATCAGGAGATGGTAGAAAAAATCTCCTATATTGCTATGCTTGCATGTCTCCAGATCTAAAGGCCTACTCTAGCTCTATCTAATATACAATGCTAGCTCTTCTGGAAATTTGTCCCAGTATATATCATCTTTATTACTAAGAATATTTAACAACTTGATTCTTGAGGGGAAAATGGCTGAGACTTAGGTTTTTGCTTTTGCATTCCTCGATGCCCAGAGTGCCTGAGCCAATTTCACATTGCTAAGTCATTTATGCAGTCCAGTGATGTAGGGAAATCAACTGGAATGGCTGCCTGTAGCCTCTAATCATAACAGCAGGGAATGTAGAGATACAGGAACGTGAGCTGGACTTCAGAACTGTCTCTATAAAGGGCCTAAAGCAACCTGCAGCAATTCAGGAACATATTAGATTATTATGTTGCAATTGAAGCATGAGCATAGATGTAGGATGATGGAGTATAGTAGGATGGAATATATATTATTTATATATCATAATGTCTTTGGTGGCTAATTTAGGAACAGGATGGACTGTTAAATACTACATGATTTCAAATTTAGCCTGCTACCTACATTCACTTTATCATCTGGTACTGTGGCATCCTAAGCAGATGCTTAAGATTGCAGCTGCTATTCACTCACTCGACATACCTTAAAACACAGAGAAACTCATATCTAGGTGTTTAGAGTTGAGTGTGCAGATATAAGATAATTAGTTTCTTATCAATAATCTTATTTATAAATCTAATCTGAAAGAACTGACTAATTTATTGTCTAAATTGAAGCACAAGTTATGCAAAATCAGGTCAGCCATAAGACTAGAGATGACACAGGAGCCTAGGAAAGTGCCTTCTATTTTTAGCACTTCTCCAGAAATTACTGTATTTTTCTTTAGTTTACATGCTTGAAATAAGACTTGCAGACTCTATATATAATTCACCATACATTATATCATCATCCATGTATATATGTGTTGTGACTATAAAAGCTGTTCCTGTGTGTGATCTGAACCCAACAGATGTAACTGTTCCCATCTTCTGAGGCTCTGGCATTATGCCAAGACTCCTGTTACCACCAGATCTTATAGAAAAAGAGCAGGCTGACTTGGCAGAGACCCTAGCTTTCCTAGATGGTTGCACTTACATGGCATTCCTAGCAGGAAACAATGAAGAGTATGTATAATATACTCAATGTATAATATACTCAATGTATAATATAAATTATACACAAATGCTCCTTCTCCAAAGCTGAAAGTTTCTAAATATTCGTATGTATATTCTGTTGTCTTGGATGCACTTCAAATATATGTGTCTGTGTGTGCGTGCTCACATGTATATGTGTGCATATATATAATTTGTATCCATCACCCACTGGAACTTCAGGTTGTCAAAAAATTACAGAGCTTCTTGTGACAGGATTTCTTATTTGCGTTTTCTATAAAACTGTTGTCCTACTGAAGCAGTATTTTTTACAAGATCAGAGGATTTGTAGTGGAGCTTGGAGAAGTTGACTACTACTGGATACCTCACTACCAACTCATAGAAAGTTTACCCTACTGCTATGAGTAAGCTGGAACTCTTATTTTTGGCAGGAGTTTTCTGCAATTCAAAGAAGTTTAACAATACCCAGGCTGATGTCTCTCACATTTTTTGTTTCCATTTAATTATTTTTTTATACATCTGAAAACTTTGTTCTAATCTTTCTTCATTCAAAAACTGTGCCTTTGCATAGCTGTGCATGTGCTACCACACAATATCTCTGACCACAGCCAGAGATGAGAATTGAGTGTCCTCTTCTTAATCCTTAAGTAAGTGTACAACAACTGGAAAGACACACAGATTTGTATATGATCATGTCATGGAACAACAGCTATCTTTGGTAGGCCTGATATACAGTCTAGACAAAGTAATGGAAACTTTCACATTATCTTCAGTAAGTTTTGGACCTTTCCATCTAAGAGGTCCACATATGCCTAACCTAACTACAGGTTTTTATGTACTTGTCCTGCGTCAGGACTCTGAGAGCTAAACTTTTCAGTACATCTCTTTTCTTCAGGTGTTCAATGCTAAAATTAACTTCTACTCTAGGAAATAATCACTATTGTCTTCAGGAGATTTTGGATAGAATTTACCTTTCTTGATGCAGATGTCTTCCCTTCTTTACTACCTCTCTGAGTTTGGCTTCGTCAATTTTAGGTAATTGACTTCCTTGGCTTTCTAGCCAACAGAGATAAAAAGCTACATTAGAGGAAGGTTTATCTGATCTACATCTATTTGGATGACAGGAAGTGTAAGAAATCCTCTTTCTCTCAACTGAGTATGAAAGGATTCCGAGGATGTCAGATGGATATTATCTATACAGTAGGTATCTGTCCCTGAGCGGATGACCCCACATCAAGTGGCTTAATAATAAAGACCAAACAAATTCCGAGCGATTTCTACAGCTGTCATGTTTAAATAAAGATTAAATATGTGACAATGTCCATGGAATAGCACATGTAGATTTTCTCCCTTTTATTACTGTGACATGAAGGCAGAGGCTTAGCAAGTGGAGGCTTTGCAGACTAAAGAGAAACAGGTTTTCAAGCCCTTACCTTTGGGGATAGTAATCTGACAGCCCAGGTCACAGTCCTGCTGCAACTGATAAAAAGCCACTTCCTGCAGTCGAGCTCGCTCCAGCTCGGAGAGGCTTTGAACGGGAACTGACTTCAGCCGAACGCTGCGCCCTGACATGCTGTTCCAAGTGAAATCACCCTACAGGAAATCAAATGGAAAAATATGAAGCATCATATGGTATGCACAGTTTAATAAACATGCCTATCTCTTTTACTGTTACAAAACACAATGCAGATCCTTTTTTTTTTTTTCTAAAAGGCTCTTCTCTTGGACATTTCCAACCTTCTAAATTTCTTTGTTTTCCTAAGACCAGAATTCCTTAAAAGGAGCACAGACATACCAAACAAAAAGTCAATTCTGCCTGAAAACATTTAACCAAGTATTGTTGCAAGAGCATTAGGATTCCAGCAACCAAAAGCACAAAGAAAGGAAAAACAGAAAGAAAAAAATAAGACAAAAGCTCTTCTCCACTAATTTTTCCCCTGTATGGGTTCTTTGCACAGTGTTTTATTATCATTTCACTCCTTTCCCCGCCTAATCCATTCAACCACGAGAACTTTACAGACCCGTTGATGGCATGCAGCTTATCTCCCGCCATACACGTCCCACTGCACAGGGCTCTTCCCAGGGCACGCAAGCCCAGCCCCTCCTCCTTCCTCACACATCCCCTCCTCCTTCCTCGCATGTCCCATGTTATCCTGCTCACACCAGGAATGACTAAAGGACAGGCTGTTTCACACTTCTGAAAAGCCATAACTAAGTATCCACTACAATATGCCCAGCAAAACAACGGGTGATCTGCTGCATCTTTGGAAGGTACCAATTATGTTTGGAAATCAAATCAACAGCTGTAGCTGATCTGCCTCCAGCCCGCGACAGCATACACAAAAAGCAACTATCTTAGCTAGTATTTAGTGCAAGTGAGAGAAGTACTTATCAGTCAAGTAGAAATGGAAGATCACAGACAAGCTTAAAAACCAATAATTAACTCCAAGCAAGAGTTTCAGAATTCATTGAAACATCACCAAGCATCATATTTTAGCACTACAGGGAAAAAAAGGATTTTTTTTCATTCTAACATATTAAAAAATAAGTATCAAAATTCTTAGGCAGTTTGCTGTAATAAAGGTAAGAAAGAACACTGTTTTACATCAACCAAGATATAAAAACAAATTTAACAACCTGACATTCATCACAACACAGCATAGGTAATTAACAGACATTATAACTGTGCCTATTTTTAACTTGAATTTCAACATCTGTGCCTACACTCTCATTTTCTTCAGCAATCACTTATAATTCATTTGTTGTGAATACATATTGATAGCCAAAGGAAGCCCTTCAAACTTTTGAAAAGGCATCAGCTAAAAAATTTTGTATGAAAACAAGGAAACTTTGACTTTATTCAGCAGCTATTCATAGTTTTGGATGTAAACATCTCTGTGCATATGCTTCCCTGATATCTTCCCTATATAGCATATATACAACTTGTATAAATACTTGTGTGTATATATATGTGTGTCTAAGTACAAATACATAGCCTATGTTGCTATGTGGTGCTATGTATTTGTGAATAATTTTTTTCTGGACAAACAATTCAAAAATATGCAGCACTGTACAGCAAAATATTTTAAAGAAATTATACCTTATTGTTATTACGTGTGAACTATGTTTGAGATCCTCAAGATGCTTTTTTTCATGATACGGTTTTTTTTATGTATAAACCATCAGGTAACTTCCATAACAAAAGCTGTTATCTCAAGCTTCTATCTGTGTATTTGATGAGTAACAACACTATGTCCAGAATGGACATTTGTGTATATGTGGTCCTTGCAGGCAAGGCCAGTACTTGACTGCTGGAACTTCTCTCTTTGCACTTCTGCTGCTTTATGGCTGTCTGGCTGGATTTAGTAATCTCAAACTATGAGTTTGCAAAGCTACACAAATGAAGCCCACTAGCTTTACTCAACTGAAATCAAAGCAGCAAGATTCACATAACACTCATTTGCAAAACTGCAAGAAAATGTTTACATTTTTTTAAAAAAGCTGCTGTCACTTTTAGTTAAAAGCAACCAATAAAATAATCTCTAATCAGATAATACCATGAGACTAGTATCTTTGCAATCCTGGTGATGCAAAAGGGAAAACCTTACTAGCATAGACATATACAATTCAATCTTCACAGACATATAATGTATATAAAGTTCCATAGGTAAAGCAATAGGAAACAGGCAGATATATAGGTTTTTATCATAACATTTGTATTTTTAACTGTTTCTCTGAGAGCAACAGCTTTGCAAATAAAAATACTACTAATGAATATATGTTTAAAAAAAAAAAGGAAGAAAAAAAGAAATACTTCAACCACAACACTTAATTTGGGAACAGGAATTGGAAGCATAAAGTCTATCCATCAGAAAAAGCTGCTGTAACAGAGGTACTTAATACTATAAGCTTTTTAGGATATGTTTTCTGTATTGGAAAAAATAACCAAGGGGGCTTGTAGGAATTACCCCAAGTTAAATAAATACTCCTCACCTGGAATTCTGCATGGACACAAGACTTGCTCTTTTGGGGACAGAGATTACCAAGCATAGGTTGGCTTAAGAGGTAGCTCTGCAACCTTTGCTATGTCCCTGTCTAATCTTTCCAAGTGCCAGTAGGAAGTTACATGATTTCAATAGAGTGGTCAGAAAGGTTGAGAGACAGTGTTTGCTAGACATGGTACAGCACTGCATTAATGTAACTATTCTGCTTTGGGCACCCAAATAAGCCTATTTGCACCGAGCTACGCTGCTTTCTAGCAGTGAATCAGCCAACTGACTCAAGAATCCTACTCCACTAATTTTACCTTAATATGGGAACATCCCACCTCTTTTTTTTTTTTTTTTAAACAGGTCAAGGGTTTAAAATCAAGTGAAAGAAAAAAAATAAAGACCTTGACATGATTGCGAAGGCTATTCCTTCCAATATGGGGATTTTTATTTTGACAGTCTGCAAGCTTCCAAAATGTCCACAGCACTCACTGTGTTGGCCCTCTTTGGCTAAAAAATGGTCCAGCGCAAGCTGTATATCTTCAGACAGTACAACAGATCGTTAAGTCAAGATAAAGAACTTGGAATCATTCTGTCCAGTTTCTGTGCATTAAAGAAAACATTTCTCTTTTACACTTGATGTGTTTGATAAAAATCTCTACTAGGTCACATTAACATAGGCTTTTACTATGCTAATGGAACACATGACTAATTAACAAAAATATTTTTGGAAGATCGTGTATTAGGGCCAATGGAATATCCTAATTTGCTAAAGAAGTGACAGACTCAAGAAATTTTCCCTTGAAAATATCTGTTTTATCTGGCAAATAAATATCATAGTGTCTTCAACGAGCCACAGCACAGTATTTTATCCTTTAACCTATTCATACAATCCTAAGCCTTGTTTTTGTAACATGAGATAAATTAATGGTCCTATTCTCTTTCCATTGGACTGGAGAATTTTATTCATGGCCTATAAATTACTGTAAAATCAGTTAGGTCTGGGACAGATCCAGAAAAGTCAAACTCACTTTTAGAACAGGTACTGGTGCAATTACATTAGTTGCATACACTTACAGATATTTAGCATTGTGTGGGGTAGTCAGAGGAGGAAAAGGCAGGCCAGAGAAGTACAGCATTCTTTGTTTTTTTAATATCCATATGAGGAGTTACACTTTATCAAAGTCTACTTCAACCAATGGCCTGTCATAGCTCCTTGGAAACGCCTAGGAGAAAGCCCCTATATATGTTTTAAGTCCAAGTGACTTAAAGCCCATGCCCTGTATTTATATTCAGGTATTTATAAAAAGCTTTTTCTCTATTATTCAGCCTGTAAGACTGGTCAGAAAATGTTCTGTAAATGGTTCCTTCATTATCAAGAAAAAAAAGAGAAAAGACTGTAAATAGAAATATTGTCTGAGGATCAAATGATCAGTATGATAGGACACAACTTGCTCATTGCAAAGGTGCTTTTATAATTGACTTCCACAAAATCACGAAAGGCTAAAAGCCTTCTCCCATTTCTCCTACCAGTCAGTCACTTCTTTACCCTCAGAGGTCTCCAGCTTCAATTGCCTTTTCTTTCTGGCCCTCCCACTTATTCCTACATGCACCAGAGCAGCTCACTGATCGGATAAGTAACTAAAATACCAGAGCAGGTGACTCAGCAAGGCAGATGAATGATTAACTGCATTTTGAGCCTTTGAAAATATCTGTCTACTTTTCCCATATGCCATGTCCACAGTCATAAGCAAGTTGCAGACTGAAGTTTTACTACTACATTTCAAGCAAACTTATTTTATGTGTTTGATGACCAGTGGTTCTGAAATAAACATGTGTGCTATGTGCAGACTTAAGTAACATTATACGCTTAAGTTGCTCTTAAGCATGTGCGGTCTATTCTTGTGGATTTGACCTCTTTCCCCTGAGCTTCAGACAGAGTCTTCAACTTGGCTTTTAGTAAAGTGTTGCAGTCTAATGCTTTAAACAATGCAGAAACTGGTTGATAAATTCCTCAGGGAATCTTAAATGTAGATAGAGATCTACTGGTGACCACCTCTGCTGGCTGCTAGGGAGTTTTAAGCTGTAGTAACAAGGATCATGTACTGCATGGGGGTTATGTACCCTCCACGCATGGGGATTTGTAATCATATAAATTTAAATGCAAAATTGAAAAAAAAATACTTATTATCTTGCTGCATTATTCTTATTGCTGATGACTTTAGTCTGTACTCATTTAGGTAAATGCCATTATCAGATTAGCTGTCTACTTTTCATTAGTCTTTTGCTCAAATCCATTTGAAAACACTAAGATCAAAACCAATTATGTGTATGTTTTCCTCCTACCCTAGCAACACTTAGCTCTTTGTGTTTGTAGCTAGATGTGCCTCCACTGTAAAAGAATTCAGCATTTTTTGCACCTTAAAATACTACATTGTAAATAACATGACAAATGTTAACACCGAAGTATTAACTCTGCCTATTTACTTCTGTAAGCAACAGCATACAATTCCTGCTTTATAAATCTTCACACTAAATTCACTTAACTTCGGTTATTTATTTCAGCTTCCTCTAAAATCATTTCCAGTCTCCTGAGCCATAAGTTTATATTCCCCCCCTCAACTCAATTTTCATGTCTGTACATGTAATCCCTCTCTTCCTCCTTTCCCCATTGTTACTACTTGTATCAACCAGAAACAGTTTTGAAATGAAAGCCATTCATTCCAGCACTGCTGGATCCTCTCATATGAAACCAATGCACAAAATACTGTTCTCAGAGACAGGATAAGAATTATGTCAAGGGGTGAAATAAACAACACTACATATTAATTCTAGCATTAAATTCAGTTAAGGACCAAATCTCTTGTCCATTATGTGATTCAATCCTCAATAATTACCTGCACACTAGCCATGAGCTGGGAAACAACTAGTTGCTATAAATGCAGTAGAGCCTGACTCTTTCTATTACCTTTTTTCCAGCAGCTTTCCTGCAGCCGGGGCAGCTGCTGAGGCAGGCTCCTCAGTGGGGCCCAGCTGACATTGCCACTTAATGCAACCTCAAAAACTGAGGCATCTCCAAACTGAGCAGCACCTAAGGCATCTCCAGACTGAGCAGCACGTACTTCCATGGGACTACTAGCATCAAAAAACAGGACAGGTCATTCTAATTGTTAAATCACTTCTTAACAAGATACAAAGAAGCACATGGTGTATTTGACACTGACGTCGTCAGAGGAAGACATCTGAACACGGACGCACAAAGTATGGGGCACCACCAATTAACCTTCATTACGAAAATCTGGTTTAATTAATATCATTATCTAGGATGATATCCTGCTCCCCTTGACATCAGTGGCAAAATTGTTAATACAATATCTCTACTAGGAAGAGATTAAGTACAGTCCAGATAATCTTGTGTTACAATTAGGGTTTTTGGGTTAAGGTTCACTCATTCTGCATTGCATTTATGTCTATAAAACCATGTATGCACACAGAAATCTGTTAGTTTGGGTTTAATAGTGTTTTATGTATCAAATTGAAAGAGTAATTAATATTAACATAGTATTGCTGAGGACAAACATTTACAGTCTCTTGGTTATCTTGTTCTGTTCATAAGGCTATGGATCACCAGTGGGATTCA
>JAUBOD010000966.1:293286-308990 GCA_032353885.1 Nothura maculosa
TGAAATGCCAGAGCTGAAGATGTCCATGTACTGCAGAAGTTGCGTTCAAAGTACTGCTCAAGACATTAAGACTAAATATAAACATTTTAAATTAGATTTTAATATGACATAGTATTCTTTCTCCTAACCCTCTTAAGATTAATGTTAAGCAAATGAAAACAAAGCCTGAACTACCTGAGAATGGATTTCAATTTGAAATAAACAATCAAGTGATCTATTTGTAGCTTTATAGGTCCTAAAGATGGAGTGGAACAGACAGGTAATATAATGCCTCCATGAAACAAAAACAAAATAAAATAAACTAAAAAGGAAAATACGCATCTTCTGATTCTTGGTATGTTTTAAATATGGACAAAAGAGAAGTGATCTGCTGTTCCTGGGATCTTAGTAAGCTCAAGTTAGCAGTTTCTGCCTCCCATAAGAAGCATTAATTTGACAGCAAATGCTTTGAACAGTTTGAGTGGACTCTGTATTTAGTATAAAAATGTTGTACAGAGAAGTAAGTGACCTACTTTCACACATAAGTCACACAGAATATTTAAGGTTGGAAGGGACTTCTAGAGTTCATCCAGTTCAACCCCTCTGCTCCAGCAGGGACACTGAGAGCATGTGGCACAGGGTGGCATCCAGGTACATATTGGACATCTTCAGAGAAGGAGACTCCATAACCTCCCTAAGCAGCCTGTTCCAGAGCCCTGTCACCATCATAGTAAAGAAATTCTTCCTCAGCTGGAGATGGAACTTCCTATGTTTCAACTTGTGCCCATTGCCCTTTGTCTTGTCACTGGCCACCACTGAGAAGAATTTGGCCTCATTCTCCCTATATTCTCCCCTAATCTTTCTTGAAAGACAGACTGCGCATGACAGAGCACATGCTGTCTTTTCCAAACATTCAGAAATCATATAAAGCAGAGTATCATATATATTATGAGATTAAGTATATGTATATTTGAGTATTCTAGTTTACCTTCTGGATTCTGAGTCTTCAAAAATCAATAAGATTCCATTATCTGACTTTAGTATACAGTTGGAATCTTATTATGAAGTAGCATAAAATAATTTAATTTCAGGATTTAAATAACAACAGTAAAGCCTTTAATTCAATATAAACCACTATTTTTATTGTTTCAAGTGGTCTCAAATAGTATTTTCTATAAACTCTGACATTGCTTAAGGAAAGGGCTTTTCGGTCTAAAGAAAATGGGATTTGTTGAGCACATGGAAAATAGCTATTTTCATTCCCTATATACTAAGTCTGACTGGAAAACAATACTCTATTTTTCTTGGAGGAGGAAACAGTTGGTTTTTGTCTAAACTGGAACAAAAGGAGACATCTCAAAATACTCATTCATACTTCATTAAGAAGTGCAAGAAGGGAGAGCTCCAGGTTATTTAGCATAGAAAACATGGAAAGCTTAGGAATACCAAGTGTGTAGTATTTGACTCAGAGCAAGAGCTTGAATTAGACTTTAGCCCATGCCAGACAAATGCTGTAATCCAAAGGCTATTGCCTACTCTGGTACTTACTGCCATTACTATATATAATCTTGGTAAAGGTTTTTTGGTCCCTCCTGATTGACTCTCAAAACTCATAATGTGAATGGCTGTTCTCAGACTTATCATGGTCATTTCCATATAGGCAGGATAAAGCCATCTGCTTAGTTAGAACTTCTCCTCATTAAGAGGATATTTTAATGGATTTTTGTGGAAAGAGAACTTTCCACTGAACCTGAAAGAGAACTTTCCAGTTCCACATCCTAAATTCAGTTTAAATTATTCTAGCTATTGTGACTGAAATAGTGATTGTGTCAGCTTTTAACCTGTGATGAAAGAAAGGTTTTGCATAAGCCTATTTTTTTAAATTTTTTTTTAACTTAAGGAAATTTTCCTTGAGTCATGAACTTTTTTGGTCAAGCAGCAATATTTCAGCTCTTCAGTGACACAGAGTATGCAAGCGTCTTGGAGGCAGGGGCAGGCACATTCCAGACATGTGGAAAGTAAATAAATAGCTTTCAGGGATTAGAAGTCTTTAATTCATGTGCTACGTAATCACTCCACCCTTTCACTTCGGTTTTGTCACTCTCACACTCACCCTGTTTACACACGCAGAGTAGGACAGGGTACCCTGTACTTGTACTACCTGTCAGGCATCCGGGAAGCACCCTCTATTTCTCTGTCAGTTGTAATGCTTCAGCGATTGTGGTTTGTTAGGGTTGTTTGGGGGACTTTCTTTTTTTTCAGCTTTTTGTTTTTTTAAGCTCTGGAATATAAAACTCCCTTAAAACTCCCTCCCACACTGGCAGCTGTTCTGAAGACTCTAGGGCTCTCAGAGTCTCTGCAAGGACTGTGGAAGAGTTAAATAGGGAAGTCCTAAAGTCTGGTAACTAAGAAAATATTGTGAGTATGAAGGGATGGCTTGTAAGCACTCACCAGCACTGTCATTAACTTAACTAATGCGATTACTCTTTCTTTGTTCCCTATGTAGTGAAATGGTGCTTGTTCCCTTTGGGCTGATTTTTTGGATCCCGCAACCTGTAATAAGGACATTACTTCAGCTTATAGGAATATGAACGGCACTATTCAACTTTTCTTAGAAAAAAAGTATCATCACCCTTGCACATATGTTTTCCCGTTAAACTAACTATCAAGCAAGAATCTTAAGCATTTTTTAATACCGAAACAACCTCAGCTACAGAACTACACAACACCAAACTGCCCTGAAATGAGGAACAGGAAGCTAGATTGATGGTGAGTGTACCCAAATCTGCAAAGACCATTAAAGAGCATCTTGATGTTCCTTCCACTGCCTACAAATACGGAGGCTCATACAAATGTGGCACCCAAAAGCAATAAAGAAATATAAAATGGATCCATACAAATAAAATCACTGCACTCCAACTTCAGTTTTCATGAAAAAAGTTCTATTATATTATAAAGGTATTTGGTGAACTGCCCTTCTGATCTGAGGTCCCCCCAAGTTCAAGCTCTGTGCCTGCCAGCTAGTCCACGATCCCATTCCTTGTTTTTAGGCAGCACATTTATTTTGGACAGAGAGAGGGAAAAATAGCCCATAAAGTTCCCACTGTTATGAAAAACAGAAACAATTGCTAGAGTTACATGCTCCTCACGGACTGAGCCAGAAGATGAAGAGTTCTTATTCTCCACTTACTTCTATGCAGCTGACTGGAACTTAAAAATGTAGCGATAATACAGTCATGTCTATAAAGCATGAAGCTTACAGAACCTGTTAGCTGCAGTACTGAACTCATGCACTTATAACTATCATGCCATCTGCTTTCGGGAAGCCTTTATCTGCAGCAGATTTTACTCGCTCACAACCAGCGGGGTTAGGGAGTCTTCATGCACACTTACACAAAATGACAAATTCACTGTCACTCATTTCAAAGCAAAGCACCACACGACTATGGCCCTCAAGCACAAATCACTCTAATAATGCAGCTTAGTTTGAATTCACAATGCCACTTCTCCTTCCATGGGCTGCATTCCTCCCAGGCTACCTATGAAAACATGCCAGATCATGAAACTGCTCTCAAAAGAAACAGTATTTGAGGGCCCCAAGGATGTTGATGCAAAAAATTTTCAGAGCCTAGTTAGGTGGTAAACAGTGCCAGTTTTCCCCCCACTGAGCTAAAGTTGTTCTATTTTCTTCAAATTTTGCTAAAGCAAGAGCAAATTAAGACACGAGCCAGGTACCACATTCAGCATTAATATGCCATCTCATACATCTCTCTCGCACTACATATAAGCAGATTTGGTTTCCTTACCCATTACCTAAATTCTCTTGCGTCTTTGATGCCCTTTATGATTTGACCGAACCAGAGATTTGAATTAAGAGCTGCATTCAGCTATGGCGTTTTGTAAAACAAGAATGAGGTACGAATAACACAGTTGTCCTGAAACTGCGTACTGAGCGTCTGAGAAAGAGCCCAGCTGGAGCAGCGACGGCTCCCATGATACCTTGGGCTGCCAGAGGCTTCCACTGTCATGAATCTTAGGGGGAAAATTTTATCTTTTCATTTCTCTGCTTCGAAGTAAACTAAGAGTGTCCAACACTGCTACAAGGTACCTTGCAGAGCATCTGCATGTATGCATGTGATAGAGATACAGATAAACTGCAACTCAGTTCCCCACTTCTTATTTGCAGGGGATTTGCTTTCCAAAAGTACAAGGAGTGCTAGGTAGGAGCATGTCTCCCCTCAGAAATCCTGCTTTCACATGGCTGCACAAAGTCAAAACTGACTCAAACTGCGCAAACTTTCCCTATTAGGAATAGCTACAGGAATGCTGGAAGCAGCTGTGTTATCTATCCCTTGGAGAGCAGCACAGAGCATTTGGTATTTGCTGTGTGACCTGGCCACAGACTTACTTTGGAGCTTTTTAAAACTCCTTTAAAAACTCTCTGTTCAAGTAAGCAAATCCGATATTTTAATAACATGGTTCTGACAAGAGCAACACAGCGACTGAATATTTCACACAATTTGCTACAAAAAAAAAGCCTTGATAAACACACTTCTTCATAACGTCTCTCATGTTCACAGTCCCCGTATACAAAGCTGTCATCCAAAGTGTGTGGGCAGCAAGCGTGGGGAATCTGTGAAAAACAAACACTGAATCACCAATGATTTTGATTGCAGTTCTGTACTAGGCAGCATTTCACCAAATAACCATTGTGAGTGACAACTTTGTGTCTCAGCTTGTACCACTTTGGACTTCATCAGACTGCTCACAGAGCAGCAGGAAACCATAGACAACAGTCATGGTGATGGCAGGAGAGACTATGTGGGCTTTATTTTTGTTTATTATGTGCGTGGTTTGGAGGTTTTTTTTCGGTTATTTTGTTGTTTTATTTTTTCTATATATATACCTCAATGCTTTGGTCACCTCTAAATACAGACAGGTTCAGTCGAGGTTGATGAACCTCCTAGTTCCCCAGACAGGAGAAACAGAACTCACAGACTCAGTTCATGCATCATTCACAGTTTATGCTGCCATCCATCATGGTCACTGCTGCCTAACTATTACCAGCAAACACAGAAATGCTTCTTATCTCCCACTCTGATCCACAGTTCATTCAAGCCAATGCACAAGCATATTCAGTGCCTCTTAGATAAGACCATCAAATACTCAACTCATATTTTTCCTTCCCTCCATTTATAGCCTTAACACATGCCACTATCCACAGGTGAATGTAGCTAAGATCATACTGTGCAATGCACACTAAGCAGCACGCATACTGCATTCCCAGGGAAAAAACCTCACTTCTCTGCAAAAGGGATGAACAAAAAAAGTACTGACAGTGACTGTGCTGCCATCCCAGCACAAACAAATCAAGGACAGGATCTCTTTTCTTCAGAATGCCGTAGTGTGACACCAGTGTCTTGACAGTCATCTCATAATTATGCTGTACATTTGTAGTTCTTCTATTCGTTCTTCAAAAAGAAGTCTCCTCAGCCCAAGGCTCTCTTTTATTATTACTTTTTGATTGTCCTCTAATAAACTAATGCTCTTATTTAAATAACTGGAAATGGGGATGTTTTCATTCAGGAACCCACTCACTAAAAATATGCAAAAAAGGAACTGTCATTTCTGCACTCTGCATTGCAGTGGTTCTGCAATCCTAAATCACCAGTCTTTTTGGATGGCTTGCAGAAAAACAAAATAAATTATAAAGTATCCAACTATACTTTGTATTTATGAACTGCAGACATAGTTATATTCCTTTAACTTGGATTAAAAGATCAGTTCATATTTGTTAGAACTTTATACGCACAGCAAAGGTTCCATCTGAGAAACTAGGAGGAGTCCAAAGATACTAGTTATGTCTGCTGCATTCTTCACTGGGAATCTGTGTGATTCATGATTCACAGGACCTAGCAGCAGACAGTGGACATATCAAAGAATTTTAGGGGACTTCACAACTCACTGTCTCCATTTGGACCATCTTTTTTGACATAATTTTTATCAGCCATCAATATATTTGAGGTTTGTTCTGTTCTTTTTTTTCCCTCTTTGTTTTGAACAATTTTTTTCAAGAACACACAGCTTAGTTTTTCTAAAAATGTCATCCAGGATTACATTTTATAAATGTAAAATGCTCGCGGTTTATGGAGTGACTGTATAAACTACATCCTTTCAAACATCACAAAAATGGAAGAAAATAAACTTACTCTATTGTTTACTTTGGATTAATTTCCTCACAGAACAGTCAGAAATATTCAACTGAAAACTTCAGACTGAATTTAGGATTAACTCCCATTGAAAAACTACTTAAATAATTGTGAAATTAGAATTTACTAACTCACTACGCAAAATTACAAAGACCTGCATCTCATTCTGGACGGACAGAGGATGGATGAGAAGATGTACATTAACAGGCAGCCGAGAATTCCTCTGGCTGATCTCCTGTTACACAAGGGACCAGTGCTGGCTACAGAAGCCTCATGGGACAATCAAAAATGCTTTGCAAATATAATTATCTCCCCAAATCTCTCTTTTTTTTTTCTTTTTGTTTTTCCAGTGGAAAAGCAAGCTGCCATTTTAAAACTCAGTCATGAAAAGAGAGGTGTTTTCTGTGGAAAAATTGATAACTTGTTTGAAGAGTCCAAAAAGTATGAACATGAAGATATTTTAATTCAGAAGTGCTCCATGTCTCATAGAAGCTGCAACTCAAGTGTTGTGCATGCATTGCTAGTTTTCCCATGATGAGCACAGTCAGCTTCCCCATTATATATAACTGCTCCATTCACTGCTTGGGGGCAAGCAGTACACTCCAAGAGCTGAATTTCTACTATGGCTCCTTAGAAATGTTCTGAAACATCAAAAAATCCTGCAGCAGAGCTTCCAGGAGACACAACGTTATTTTGAATAAAAATACTTTCCATGCTGATATTCCCACCAAAAGGAATTGAAAAATGCTGATTACTTTAAAAGTTGTTCTTGGATTCTTTTCCAAACGACCTGGGAAGCCCTGCAGAAAAACTGTGCATCCATATTCCTGCAAAATCATACACATTAAATTCTGGTGACACCATTCACTCAAAGTTCAAAAATGTAATAGAAGTACAGTGATTTAGATTATATTCCACTTGACGTGTTCCTATAGAAAATATAGAGGGTTAGTAAGTTTCATATGCAAAAAAGCCATGTTATTTATATCTGAGCTGTCTGGTCCAGTAACCACAAAATGCTCTATGTGCTCCAGAGACCATCTGCATGTCTGTCACAGACTCTAAAAAAGAGAAACTCGAAATAAATTAAAAGAGAAAGAAAAGCATATTTAACTTAACTTGCTACAAGCAGCAATATTAAGTATGAGAACAGTCACAGCCCATACATTATTAGTGGTTGAATTGCAGAGGCAAACTTCCATCTTTGGGCACGCTTAGATTTCCCTTCACCTAGAAAGCAGCACATACACTGAACTAAGGATTCAGAAGATGTTTTGGAAAATTACGCACTAGATTTTAAAGGAATATTTGGTAAGAATAAGGTACAGCAAGAGCCTTGTGCAGAACAAGTAAAACCATTAGGGAAATGTTTTCAGCGCTGATGCTTATAACCATTCCAGCACCCACAAGCATCCAAATTCAGCTTGTGAAAACTAGAACCACAGCATCGACACAAGTTAAATAGGGAAGGCCCTGTTCCCAAAGGGACAAATCTCCATCCACATTCTGAAAATAAAATATACAAATATAAACAAATGCAGACGCAGACTGAGAACCTATTTTTAGATGAATGAACATGAAAGCTTTTCAATGTCCTCTTCTTATCCCTCTCCTTCTCATTTTCCCGTCCTCTTCCCTCCATTTGCATTTGCTAGTGACTGCCAAGTCCTCTTTGCTCCTATTGAAAAAATTTAATGGCAAACTAATGGCCCACCCCAATCCAATTATTTTAATCTATGTTAAGTGGCCACAGCAGTTGTTCAGCTCCCCTCACCAATCTTATTCATACTGTAATTAAAATGTACATTAGTGAGCTCAAGGAGCCATGTAAACCTCTTCTAGTTCAGCATTTCACTATAGATTTAATGGGGAAAGTGCTAGGTAAAAAAGAAGGAATCAACAAAATGGGTTTAAATAGACAATATGAATCTCTTGCTAAAAAGAGCTTACAAACACAGGAAGTAAGAGAGCTTTCGCAGCAATATCCTTGTAAAATTAACATTTTTTGAGAGATTAGATTTGTTGCTTGATCTTGCACATTGTAGTACAAAAAGAAAAAAACTCCTTCCCACATACACTGAGCAGTATAGCATATTGGTTTTGAACTTCTATCAAACCCTACTAACAGCAAAGCATCACAGTATTTCAACCTATTGCCAAAGACAACTGTTAACTCACAGGTCTACAGAGCAAATTCATTCTGAAGTTTACATTATCTGCAGACTTCTTATCTACATTTTGCTCTTTTGTAATCTAAGGGGGATTATTTTATAAATCTCATTAATAATAACGTACTTTTTATTCAAGTCATAAGCCTGCATTGTGAAATAAGAAGAATCATATTTTCCGACAACAAAGTTATGACATGCTTGTGGATAATATTTATTTCACTGGTTTAGACGTACTCTTTGCTCTCTGAAAAACAGGAATCTCTGTACTGAGAGAATTCTACCATTTCCCATTTCCTCCTGTAATTTACACTAATGTGCTGCAATACCACTACACAGAAATTCTCACTTAAGAGTCCAGTTCTTAAGAAAAGTCGCTGTGGCAATGCAGCATGCTTTTAAGCTTTGCTGCAGTGTGACAATTTCCATTAACTGAAGTTCTGGCTATTCATTTAGAACTAGAGGAGGACAGGAAAAAAAAAGATATAAATAAAGCTCTTAAAACCTTTACTCAGATCTGAAGAATTCAACAGCTGCATCTCATTCAAGAAGTAGAACAGAATAAATATCCTCAACTACAAGAACTACTTCCAAAGGGCCAAGTTGAAAACTTGATGCATTTCTAAAAGAAGAGATTTATTTTAAAGGCATTTGTAATACTGTCACATTTTACAAAATTTTACAATGCAAGTTTGTGACATCTGTTATTTTCTTTATAACTTCATTTCCAGGAGATATGTGAAGACAGGTGAATCACTGTGTTCAAGTAATAAATAAAATTCTAGTCTTTGCAAACAAAAGTCTGCAAATGTGCTCTAAGCACTTTCAAAAAAACTAAAAACCTAAGAAAAAAATATTTTTTGATTTCATCTTTTGATTTGAAAGTGATTTTCATTATTTTGCTTGTCTTAAGATCTATACGGTTCCTAAAGTATGAAGCTAGAATTACTGGAGTTAGATAAACCATACATAGCTCCCAGTCCAGAGCCCTCTCAGAGCTAACTATCTGGACTGGAGTCAGCTGAAGCATCTTCATGCTATCGAATTTGGTTTCAGTAAAAGAGCCAGCCGTGGTGGTTGAAAAACCACTATATGTAGATCCTGCACAAAGTCTTTGAAGCCAATGGACTGAAGAATGAACTTTGTGGGGAATAATTAATTTCATCTGGTTTATGAGGATAAGAAGGAAACTCCATTAACGCCTTTTCCCACTAGTTCCCACATATAGGGAGTTTAAAATGTCTAGCTATCTCAGAGATAGACTCTAAACTGAAGGCTCAGCGTGAGGCAAAATGAATCCCTCCTTTAAGAGCCATTTCCTTGGCTGCTAAGCACTCCTAGCTTCCACTGAGCTTAGACTCTTTCTAGCAAGGCTACAAGGACACACTAAATGCATTTATCAGTAGCCATCTCCACAAACGCTTGATAAAACAGTCTTTTGCAGAAAAGTTGCCCACAAATTTCCCAAGGTTGAGTGTAAGTTTGACCACCACCCCTGCAGTGGTCATCTGAAGTAACTCCGAGCTTGGTCACACTCCCACCACCATTATTTTGCCACTCCATCCCTACCAAGCCCACCCTGTGTCTCAAGTGAAGCAACACCCCTTCAGCTAAAGGTTATTCTTCAAGAGTGTTTACTTATTTCATGTCTGGCACTGGAAATGTCGGCTGCAGAAGAACCTATCCTTGCTTACTCCACTGCCAGTTGTGGCTTTAAGTCGAATATTCATTTATAGCAATGGGGTTGGGTGGAGGTCAGGAGGCTGACCCTGGGAAGCAGATCACAGACTGCCTTCTTCAACTGCTGCAAGAGTGTTTTCCCCAAGGAACTGGGCACACACTGTTGGTATTATGAAATAGACTACAGTGTCTCTCAATTCTTAATTGCACTACTACTATTTCTCAACTAATTTAGTGCCAGCTATGAGAATGGCTGCCAGTACTTCAGAAATCTACCCTGAAAATTGTCCCAATAAGCTCTCTCGCAAGGGACATGAACTTGCACAAAAATGAATGCCAGCTTAAAAAGCTATAACCTCAAACGGTAAAGCACACAGAACTTTTGAAGTAATGATATAGTGATTGCCACTCTGTTCTATACAGATGGTACTCAGATTACAGTAAACCAGAGGAACAGATGTAGCAGAGAAATGCAAAGAATATTCATAGCGTGCAGTGATCTAGTTAATATTATCCTCTTCCTATATCTTTTTCAAAATGTTACAACTGTCTTCTATATGAAAGCAAAATAGAACACAATATCATCCATGGTTCCCACTTCCCGAGTAGTGTACCTAGAAGCAAATAATCAACTCTTCCCAAAGCAAGTTCCATATTGCTTTTAATTAACGATCACAGAAAAATTTTCTCAAGTTTATTGATGGTGGGAAAGAGAAAGACAGTTAGGGCACTATTTTCTTGTAAAGAACTGAAATAATACTTTTTTTCAGATTTCCACAGAGATGTTTAATGGAAAACTGCCCAGTATCTTGAAACACTTCTCTCTGAAAATTCATTTCACTCTTTCCTTCTCAAACAATCTTTTATGAATGTGCAGGAAAAAAAACCACAGAATAAAATAATATGCAGTCATTATAAACAGATTAACCATTAATTTTGTATCTGAAATGTCTATCTGTCAGAATAAAGCATCTTAAAAAGTATTCCAAGCCAATAGAGAGTTTCAATCAATCTAGGAAGTCTTAGTTTTTTTATATGGTTTTCTAGTATTGCTTCCAGTGACATAAGAACAAGAATCAGCATCTAGTTGTTTTATACATATAAAACATATACATATAAAACATATACATATATAAATAAGTTGCATAACAAAAAGAAGACTAAACTCTTACAGCCAAACCCAACAGCCCAAGATAAAGGCCTAACATGCCAGCTATTGATAAACTTGAGTGTTTTGAGCATGACTGCATGTCTCAGGTTCTTATTTATATCCAAAACTTCTGGTAATTGCACAAATAATTCTATGAAACATATATTATGTCTCCTGTTCAAAATGTCTTTACAAAATGTGCCTACTTGTTTCGTCACTGTACCCTGGGTGAGAGGATAAGAAGCCTTTCAGACTGTGCAAAATAAACAGTTTTTAATACTTTAGATTACCCAGATAAATACTTTCTCAGAAATCTATGAGAAAGAGGGCAGGAGAGGGCAGAGAGAACGGAAAATGAGAGGGAACAGGAACTGATCCAACTTATTTATCTTAGCAGAGAAAAATAATGGAGAGGCCCCGCATCAGTTAACTGTTTTCAATCATATCATTTTCAGGCACATGTTTGAAATTTAGGTTGCTTTTTGTGATATGAACCAAATATTAATCAATTTAGTAATGAACTAGCCACTAACCCAGTGCCTTGTCACTTTAAAAGCCTGGCACTGCAAAGGCACAAACAGCTCTACTTGAAGGTGAAGCGTTGACAGCAGTTGCATTTCCAGCCAAATGTTCACTGAAATGTCTTTTTCCTTAAAGGAACTGCAATTTCCCATGTATATGGTTGTTTTCATGGAATTATCAACCAAAATCTTTCTGCAGTTCTTCCATATTTGAAGCCTTATAGAGTGATCTCTCCACCCCACAGTGGCTGCTCCACTGAACGATGAGAGAGGAAATGTAAAGCACTCATTCGTGCTTTTGGTCTTAGCATAAAGCAAGTCTGTGACCTCAAACTTGAGTTTGTTAAACCATAGGCTGAGTAAACTAGAAACACTGCAGATAATCTCTTGTTATCTGTAGGGCCAAAAGAATTGATTTAGTAGTTCTATACCCACATTTTATATTCATTAAAACCCTGAAAGATGTTATGACATGACTTTATTTAAGCATCCTGTTTCACAATCTAGGATCTACATTTTGAATGTAAAAAAAGAAGCCAACTTTTGTTTTCCACTTTCCTTTTCCCCAAACTCAGCTTCACACACATTGGCTAACTTTAGTTTGAATTCATGTGGCTATTAAATCATTCAGGATCTGTGCCTATGCCGACAACCCCCAAACAGAGCTCATGAAGATCTTGCTGGGTCTTACCAAGGCTTCCACCCTGCATTTCCCTTCTCCTCCCTGAGGCTGGAGTACAGCCAGATCCTGCCACAGGATAAGTGCAACCAAGCATGGCCTTGAGCACTGAGAAGAGTTCTCAGTTTGATTACACAGCTGTAGCCTTTATCAGCTACACATATAAAGGGAGAAGATACACATCACCATAGTAAAAGAAGCACATATTAAGATAACAGTTTAATAAATGACTGCACATGAGCTGCAGTGCTATAACTGTGATAGCAAAGTTAACTTGGAGGTAATAAAGAGAGTAATAGAAATATTGAATATAAGGAGCATTGTGCCAATTTAATAGCAGAAGTGTGGCTAGCTTCCTTAGCTCAGCTGACTTACTGAGCTTCTGCCAGCCCTGTAATGTTCCTGAGATGCAGACAAAATCTACTGCTGGTAAGCACTTTTTACCAAGCCCATAAGGCAATCTCTATCCAGATTAAGAGCTAAGAGCTGAGTGATTTTCCTTCAGGACAGAGGAAACCACAAGCCCAGAATCAAAGGCTGTAGCTCATATTAATAAAGTAAACGTGCCTGGGATGGTTCTCTGGCAGTGACCCAATAGGCCTGGAATGGACCAAATCCATCCTATTAAACTGTCTCCCTCTCTGGAGTGGCCCCATCCAAAAGGTCTGTAACAAACAACCCCTGGCCTGTGCTAACTCTACCCCAGGAAATGTTTCTTGGGAGAGTTGGCCTGGAAGAAAACTATGTTAGAGACCGCGGTGATAGTTCAACAGTACAGAAGATCCAGTTCCTGAGCCTAAGTATGCTCACTGGAATGGCTTCATTTCTTAGTGTACCCAGGCAGGAAACGGGACAGATACACCTCATAACATTTGTGTATTGTGAGGGTAGTCACCCTATGCAACATGTCCTGCACAGGACAAGGCAAGAAGCTCTGCTGTAAGGACTGATAAAGGAGAGTGTGAAACATATCATCTCCTTTACCTTCCATCTGCCTCCCGACCTTGGGAGTGCAAATGAAATAAAGGAAAGTGATCATTTCCCAGAACTGATATATTATTCATAGTTGTGCAAAAAAAAAGAATATTTCAGTTTTGCTTTTATTTTTCCTGCCTTGGATACACAAAATACTTCTTTAAGAGTGACCTGATACCTACACTATGTAGCAAAAATGTTTCAATATCAGAAATCAATTAACATTTACGTCAAAACATTAATTAACATAATAAATTTAAAAGACTCACTATATCCCAGATTAGGCAAATCTAGATTTACAAAACTAAATTTTCTTTCTATTATCATTTTATTTACAAAATAGACAATGGGGCTGCTTTTCTAAAATCTCCTGGGAAGCTGTTAATTCTAGTTAACAAAGAAAGATGAATTTACTAGAACTGTTTACAGCATATACTCCATACTTATTTCAGCTACTTGCCAATATACACCAAAATCAATGAGACTTGTGTCCAAGTAGTTATGCATAATGTTGTGTTTGCATAATGAGAGCCAAATCATTAACAGTTTCAAAATACAAAAGAGATCTTTCCTGTGGCTGCTTTTTATACATAAATTGTTTTTTTGGCAGTCCTTTGCTCTTCAAGAGTATGGCTGCAGTGCTTTCATTATTACATATTTTAGATGAGGTTCCTCAGCTCAGTGTATTTGCATTTTTCTATTTATAGCGTTACACAACTCTTGCAATACCAGAAGACAGTCTTGAAGCACTCAGCCTACAGAAACTATGGGATTCCTAGTGCCTACTGTATCCCAATCCTAAGAGAAGACCCCACTATCTCCATGTCTCTGTCTCACTCTTCTGTGACAATAGTTTTGACAATTATTTCCTCTAATTCCAAAAGACAATTGGAATAAACAAGCCTATGATCTACTTGATCTCTTTGCCTACTTGGTGGATCATGAAATGGAGGTGCTACTACCTATCTCTTATTTCCTGAAGCCTGGAAAGGGAAAGGGAAAGGAACATGTCTCCCAGCTTCTTGGCAGATTAGAAAAGAAGGCAACCTGAATATGTCTTGAGAAGTAAAACCAGAAAGGACATCCTCACCTAACTCCATAAGGAAGCAGAAGTGGATTAACAATAAATTAAATAACATTTTAAGGTTCGGTAAAAGTGGAGCAGAATGAAAGCATAACATTTTTTTCCAGAGTTTTGCTGGGCTAAAAAAATCCAGCTTTGATTCTCTTTTCAGCTAAACCAGGAGAGAATTTTCCATGCTTTTCACTCAGCTGATTACTGTAGAAACAAACTACTGTTCATCCATTTCTACTCCTACTTAATTCATAAAATCACCATTAACTTCTAATGAGGGAATGCTGATATAGTTTGAACACTGTACCTTGGGTGTTTGAACACAATACCTTGGATTTGATTTATTCCACTATTGCACTTTGATATTAAAAGTAATCTTTGCTGTACTTCCATCCCTGCATGGCATACACTTGCAGATATCAAGTAGTCCATATGAATGAAAATGCTTAGACTCTGACATGGCAAAAATGCATCTTAGGAAATGTACAACTTAACTGATTCTAAAGGCATATTCAATATTCTTTAGATCCTGGAAATGCAACATGTTTCACATGCCCAGGCTCATGACAATAACATGGTCCCCATGAGGGGATGACATTTATTTTTGAGATCACGTGGCAGGTCTCCATATTCCTACACTGGAATGTGCCATTCCTACACTGGAATGCCCACTGGGCAACACAGGATGAGAGGGCTCAAGGGGCATAGAAAATGTGCATTTCAGCAGCACAGATGTCGGCACATCAGCCAAGACTAGAATCAGAGGTTACCAAAGAACAGGCATAGAACCCTGCTTACAAATGCAGCAGACTACAAGGTATAAAAGATTGGCTCTCATCTTCACTGTATTAGACTTGACAGAGCAGAAGACATGGCCTTTCTGCTCTCCCTCCTCTTAAGAAAACATGGAATTGTGTGGCATGTGCAAAAGTTCTAGAACAGCAAAACAGAACTAATACTGCCATAGTTAGGTATATGACATTAAGCAATCTCATGCTGGCATGATCTAACCAAAGGAGCTGGTTTCCAGGTCCAGTGCTACCTTCTTGAAAATCCAGGGAAACTTTGAGAGCAGAATGGCACCGCTTCATGCCAACAAAATTAGGGAAAAAGAACTTGGTCTTAGCTGCCAAATCCCAATTTCAAAGTCTTCCTAGTGCTGAAAAACACTTTTTAAAAATTATTTTCTGAAGAAAGCATATCTTTGAACGAGTTAAAGGATATGGGGAAACAGATCCAGCATGTAGACTGAGCAGCGGGAGAATCTC
>JAUBOD010000966.1:313934-348931 GCA_032353885.1 Nothura maculosa
AGGTATTTCTGTACCATTGGTACAGTAATTTCACCATATGGGGCAAGGATAATGTTAGAGAAAAAGACAGAGCACAGCACCAACCAAACCTGCAAATGCTCTCTGTGTAATCACACTCCAGTCAGGTTTAAATTGGTTTATATCAGTGTAGCTACTGCCAGATTGGAGCAAGAAGTTAAATTTTTTTAAAAAAGTAATTAAAACAGGGAGAGGTCTGTCAAATGAGATCTGTTTCTGCAAATCTAGCACACCAATACATCCGTGAATCTATCCTGCTGAAACTTCCCAAAGTTAACTGGAATTTTGGAGGAAGAATTGTATATTCACAAACTGTGAAGTGCTGTGCAAAGGAAAGATGACCACACTTTCCAGGACCTTGCATCCTACAGGAAAATATAAACATATTAACAGCATGGCCTTTGCAACAGATAGAGTTAATAACACGTTGTCCTTGTGCATACAATGCTTACCTATTATATATCTCAGAGAGGGCAGGAAGATTTTAACAGCTTTTTCAAACAGTACAACAAATTTCCAATATCTTTAGCTCACTTTTTCTCCCTAGTGTAAACTTACAACTCATTAATGCTTTTATTTGGGAAATAAAAGCTAACCTCATTCTTTCTGTATCTTAGGACTCATTTCTTATTATCAGTGGAACAAAGACAAAACACAAACCTCATCACCACTGCACAGAAGCGCTTTGTGAGGCTGATTTTAGTTTCATTCTTTTCCTTTTCTTTCAGGATTAAAATCAGGAAAAAAATATTTTAGGGATTTTCATTTCCTTTCACAAATTCATCATTCTCCTTTTGTCAGCAGCAGATGCGCTCATTAACCCTACTTCTTAGTGAATGATCTAGCTGAAAAAGCAAAAATATATAACTATCAGAAAATAAAGATAATTTAAAACAACGAATGTGTTTTGAGGTCTTCTGTTGAACGTGCAATTTAGAAGATGAACTTGAGGTATTAGACAACGTACTGAAATAACAATCATTGAACAAAATATACACGTTACTCTGAAAAATTGTCACTGTGTGGTCCAAAAAGAAAAGTTACATGAACTTCAAAATATCATTTCATAACTTTACTCTCCAAAGAGGTGGTTAAAATAGAGACATACCTCACAACTACTGTAAATATGAATGGGGGTTGAATATGAATTTAGATTGTGAGAACATTGCATGGTTACAAAGCACAATGTATTTTTAATAAATATCAGAGAGAGAGATTACTATGGGCTGTTTCTAGTTTTGTTTTTTACGAATGATCTGAAAACATAAGCACATGTCTTATTCGTGAAGCAGCAATGTGAAAACAAAGAATCCATTTTGAGGAGTATAATTAAGAGTTGTATCAAAAATGTTTTATTAAAATCACTGGTTTCACTGATTCTATGTCACAAAAAGTCTAAAACATTAATATCTGTATTAATGTAAAAAGGTTCATAAGAGGAATCATTTTTTTTTAAATAATTGTCATGCTTAAATACTGCTATGCCATAATTCTACTACAAATTTAATTGGATTTCATTCTTATTATACCAGAATATAGTATGAGAATTTCAACTTTCACTAAAAAAAAAATCAAGTTCCATCCTCTAAATGTGACTTTAGTCTATCTCCAAAGCCCAGCAATCAGACTGCAAATAAAATAAACCTCAAATTATGATTGCTTTTATTAATAATCTTGTGTTCTTAAGGCTTGTATTTGTAATTTTCTGATGCCTGCAGCTATAATACACTTTAAATGAAATTTAACAGGCTTATATTGTAAAAATAATCTTTATTAAATACTATGCCAGATCACAGCCTGTATGGATACCCTCAGCAGGCAGACACAGCAGGAGGTAGCAGGGAGGTTCTCTGCTGCCAACATGTTGCTGAGCTGGCAGGTTGGAGGAGAAGCTCTGCCAGACTTACCAGAATTTACACCCTTCCAAAGAACCAAGAAAAGAACAAAAGAGACCTCAATTCTTTAACCGAGCATTTTCCTCCCTGGGCAGACTCAGAGGAGTCAATAACACTCTGTCTTTACTTTCACAGCAAAGGGCATGACTGAGTTCTACCAGAGGAAGGCCAGGGAGCTGCCCAGCCTGCAGCAGTGAGCACTGCCTGGTTAGAAATCCCTGACACAGCGCTCAGCAGGTGAGACCGTGCCTACTGTGTTCAGCTTCTCCAGGCCTGATGGCAGAACAAATAATTCCAGCTCTTAGCAACTTAGATGGTCCAAACAGTGTCTCCTGAGATCAACTGCAAGTGGGAATTCAATGAACTCACATATCTTTTTATCCAGATTCCAAACAATCCTAAATTTTTAGAATGCATTGCCCCCCAAAAATCATGCTTTTCATTTCTAGGGTCTAAGTAATGTAAGAATATTAAGAACTTCTTTCCATCTGCAACACCACAGGCTATGAATACCCCACTGCAAAACATGATACAAATGGAGGCATTTCAGACTTCATCTCCCTTAAATACATGCTGTGCATGCCCCTGTGTCCCAAAGAAGAATTTACAGAAATGAACGTGTATTTGCAAAACACGGGACATACAGAACAAAAAAAGGAAAAAAGGCAAAAAAACCCCACATTCATAGTGAAGGAACTAGAATCTGCATAAAATATTAGTGAGTCTTCTTCTGCACCTTGCCCAAAGTGCTGGTATTTGGAGATAGTCAAGCTAGCTTGAGCTTGCCTTGAGCTGCGTGGCCCAGTGCAAAACAATGCTGCTTTACCAGCTTGAGTCTTGAAAGAACAGCCATAGCAAGACAATACTGCAGGTGGGTTAGGAAAACCTTAGTATTTCAAGGCTTAAATACATATAGAGACAGACCTTGGGGCCAGCATAGCGTGGATTTCACCTTTGGTAGAGGCACTTTTGTCCATCCCATGGTCCCCTCAGGGCACTGACTGGATGGTGCTGACTTCAGGGAGATTCAGCTCAACTACATTAAGTGCTGGAAGTAGAAAAGAGTGGTAAAGGAGAAATAAAATAAGACAAAAAAAAGAAAAAGTGGAGCAAAAGGCAAGGAGAAAGTATGATGAAATATCAGGAGGGAGACCAATATGGAATATCGCTCACAGACACAACTTGGAATACTGATATGCTAACTTCTAAGCGGAAGTACATTCAACTGAAGTGGAAAACATTCACTTTACATGTTCTCAAAAGCTTAACAATTTGCAAGCTAAATCCATGCTAATTGCCCACATCTGCTTCTGAGGAGTAAAGTCAGACATTTAGAGAAAAGAACCAGCAGAACAGGAACTAGCAGCAGAAAAAAAGGAAGGATCAAAAACGAGTCCATTTGAATTTGAAAGAGCTAGCAAAAAGCTTGAGGCAATTGCCCTCTGCATACAGGCCAGTGGACCTGAAGGGCAACATGAAATCTTGCATATCTACATGTTGATGGTCATCTAATTCTCCTTACCTGCCTGCTTACTGAGATTTTTGAGGCTACAAATTGAGAACTCCAGCCAACCGGAGATAAGCAGATACATTAAATATTTGCAAGCACAATAAATGGATATGCATGAATACACATATTTCAAAATACATCCTCTAAGACTCAGACTTCTGTAAAAGTACCCCAGTTAGCAGTTATATGCCCATATGTCACTAACTTGCAATGATTTATAGCTGCCATTTATTATTTTGTAAATTTCCAATTTAATGATTACACTGACAAAAAAACCATGAAGTGGCAATCTAAAGAATGATGCGAGCAAGCTAAATCTTTTTCCTTCATATATAATCCACTTCCATAGAAGTATTATTATACTTCTGCTTGTTCCTAAAGCCCTTATCCAAGTATTTACCATGCTGAAATTTTGAAAACATGATTTTGCAGTTTGCAAGCTCCCGCCTGATACAAAATAACGATTCCCTGGCTTCCTTGCATGCAGCAAAAGAAAAAGAAAAGATGAGCTCAACTTACCATCAAGGAACTCACCCACTATTTTTGCATTCCTTTCTCAGATAGGCAATTTCACACCAGGATTTAAGTCCTTACTTCTACCTTTGCTGGACAGTCTCTAACAGAGGCACACAGCCTGCAGATATCACATATCTGCATGCAGCGGAGCACTCGAGAAAGTTAAGCAAATCAGCTGTAACTTGCTGAGTTCCTCCTTAGTCATACACAAAGCTCCAATTTACTGATGGGAAAAGGCAACCTCTATAAATAGGCAACCTACTTGGCATAAGACAAGACACTGCTGAAAATCAAAGAAGAGATAAGGAATGCCTGAAAAGACCTCATTTTCTTTAAACTCAGAGCCAATTGGCTTCTGCAAGAGACCATTACCGGAATGAGTACTGTAAGAAACTGAAAGGGGCAGACTGGGAAAAGGGGAAGAAAGAGGAGTGTGTCTGTGGGAATGAGCTACAGAGTCACAAGTCTCCAGACTGCAGAGGGCACCATGATAACAACCTAGACCTTATGAAAAAACAGAGATGTTTCGTAAGATACATATTCAAAGTAGCCTAAGATGAATGAGAAGTACTGAAAAGCATAGTCAAAGTGTGCTGGTAGGTGAAACTTTGAGGAAAGCAAAGGAATACTGATGCCAAGTAAAGAATAAAAGGGGAAAGCAGAGCTCATGCAAAAAAAAATCAATGTGAGACCATATGAAATTAACTGAAATTCAGCTAGAAAGCAAAACAGTTATGATTTACCCTAGGGATTAGTATTTCTATGTCTCTTGCTGCAAGTGCACATACAAAGACTATTATTGTCGCCTAAAAATTCCAGCAAAGTGCAGTACAAGTAGTCTCCAGTCTAGAGCCTCCATGGGAAATTTCTGATAGCAAAAAATCAACCAAGTCAGTATGTTTCCAATATCATAATATAACAAAAAAAATAGCATGAGGAAGCTCAGGTATTTTTTTCCAGAGTTTTTTACTTTACCATCAAAGCAATGTAAAATGACATTCCCTGAAAAACAACTCAGGAATTTTGTTCAGATTCACATGGATTCCCAGCAATTCAAAGCTGTTTGTGGAATGCAGTTACCCTGGGAAGCATTTACCAGATGGGAATGAAGTGCTCCTATCCAATACTAGTTGTCTACAGATAATGATGTTACCTGCAATAAGATCAATGAAGAAAATGATCTACGGAACAAAGTAGAATGACTAAATCCAGATATTATATGTTATATGCAAGGTCAGTTACCACCATATCATTCTACTTGCCCAGCACCCAAATCTTTGCTTTGTCAAAAGCCAGAAAAGGTCCACCAATGTCTAGAATCTCTCTGAACAAAACCATAAGGTCATGGCCATCAAGACTCCTAGGTACAGGTTTTTAATTCATGTGACTCAATCTTTTAGTGTCATATTTGTGTAATGGCTGTTATTTTAGGCCTAAGCAAGCTTCTCCTTAAACTAATGGATATGTACATACCGTAGTAAGAAAAGCATGCCTACTATTATCAGATGACATTTTCTCTCACATCTAACTATGCAAAACATGAACACAGACCCACTTAAGTATGGTACCAGGGAAGAAAAATTTTAGTGTTAGTAAAAGTTTAGTGGAGTGGGCAAAAGCAATCAGAAGTATGAAATGCAAGGAACAGGAAGCAAAGGAAGCTTACACCCCTAAATGGAATTCTTCTAATGAACGTCAAAAGGATTTGGATCAAACTCCTCTTGATTATACTGTACTGACATCAGATAAGGTCCTTAGTCCTTTTCTGAACAGCTCAGGATAGACCCAGCTGCTTAAAGGGCTGTTTTCCGTTACTCTGTTCCATGGATACTCAGGCAAGACAACAGAGATGGCACTTAAGCATTCAGAAAATAAAATGAGATGAGTCTTTTAGAGAATAAACGGAAAAAAAGAAGGAAAAGTCAACCTATGAACAGAGGAAGAAGGGCAGGGCAAGTTAATATATTTATTCCTCCTCATTAAATTTCCCAGTGATTAGCAAATTTTTCCTCTTTTGAATGGTAATAGATACATTCTATGGCTCATGGAACTCTCTGTCACTAAAATATGGATAAATTATCTCAGCAATGCTTCTGGCTGGTGTAATAGGTCAGTCTATAATGATAAGAGAAATGTATCTATCACTGCCATTTCCCAAGTTCTGTGAAAATACTGAAGAACTGATCACCGACCACAGCAGTAAAGGAGCACGGGTGTAGGATTAATACGTCCATGGTGCGTGGGTGCAGCTAATGTTTACAGTCAGTCTTTAATTTATGTGCTTGATTTCACCTTCCAAGAAAGGTTTATCCCTTAAGGCAGGTCATCCGTCTGCCTGAAAGGGAAATAGCAGTTGACTCTGTGCCAGATCCTGCCTAACAGTGGAAAAAGCCACTTCAAAAAAGCTTAGAATGTTTCCAGAACATCTCCGTTTTTAAATCCAGGCACAAAGAGAAAACTTTATAGCCTACTCAGGATACAACAGGAGTTGACTGACATTTCAAGGAAAAGTTCTTGTATACTAAACTGGAAAAGTAAACCCAGGGACAGGACTGAGGCACTTCTGTGACGATGGCATTTAAAATTCATTTTGTACTCCCAAAGGAACAGTGTAGAAGAAATAACCCAACCACTCCCCTTCCAAGCTGAGCCCCTGTCTTGCAGTCAGTGCAACAGAGACAAGAGAATCTGTTACTCGTGCAGACACTTCAGCAACCGAGCCAGACTTATTATCACTCTGCAGTTCTGATAATCTCACCAACAGATCCAGAGAGATAACCAATATAGGATTTTAGCACTATATCTTTATGGGTAAACAGCTCCTATTATTACCTCCTGTAAGCACATCTGCAGCATGAAATGGGTGATGGTGAAGAGATTTGTAAATTATCAAAATTGTAAACCTGTTAAACCACAGGAAGAGGAAAGAAAAAAATAACCTGTTTTTCTAGGAAATCTAGAATATATATAATGAACAAAATATAAATACACTTAATTTACAACGCTGAATTGTTACTTAGATAGGCACATCAAAAACAACTATAAGGAGTCTCAAAATAAATTAAATAAAAGGTCTTCAGGCTCAAGGAACAGTAGCAGATACCTTGAAATTCCTTCTCATCTTGGGAAAAGAAGGTCAATCTTAGACCATTGTATGTCCCAGCTTTCATTCATCCAGACCAAGATGACAACTGCTGGTTAAGAGAAGTTTCAATATCAACAGCCCAACCATTGTGCTCCAGAAAGGGGGCAGGTTTGAACTAAGTTTGACCACACCTCTAAGACCACTAATTTCACTGCAAGTGACAAAGGCTTTTCCATAAGTATTGATGCTTCTTCAGGTAGGCTGAGAAAAGCAAAGCTTTGATGATATGGAGAACCTCAAAAGCTAAGAGTTGCTAGACTGTTATAATTCAGTTCAATTACATGAGTTCTCAGTAGCATAATGATATGTGTGATGAAGTACTAATGAGCATTTTTGAAACATTAATATTTTCAAAATATTTTAGAATATGACTTTGCTAATACCAATGTTTCATAGCCAATATATAGAAGAATGGATGGAGAAATTGGAGATTTATCCTAATTTGTTCTAGTATGTTTGTACTTTCAAACATAGATGGCAGAAGCCATACCAAGGAGCTTTTGAAGCACAGCTGTTGACGATCCTGTCCCTCCTATTTTGGTCTATCAGGTTTTGTTAACAGAATTTTCAATGAGAAGTATAAACAGAAGGCTTTTCTAACAGAGATTTTTTTTTAACTAGGCAGAATATATGCTAAACAGTGAGAACCAAGGAAATATTTTCATTCTGACTTCATGTGCGCTCCAGCTTGAGATCTCTTGCCTTGTCCCTGCTGCTGTGGTGAGGGGAAAAACCCACTCCTTAGCCTTCTTATACACAAGAAACAAGAAGGGCAAGGCAGGATGAGAGTCTTGTCAGACTTACAACAGCAAATGAGAACTACTAGCTAGAGAAATAATAGCCTCTACATAGCTGCTCTTGTTAGACAGATACTAGAGACACCTCCTTGTAACCCTGTATGCAGTTAGTAGTATTCCTGGCACTGCAGCACATATAAATCCTTAGAAACAAAGTCCAGGCCTCACTTACGACCTTGTGAGTGCACATGGATAAAGAAATATTGCAGTCTTTGGAGTTGCAAGGTTGGACTTTCATTTAGGACTCATGGGTATCATATATCAAAGAGATCTTGTTACTTTGAGGAGCTGGAGGACATTCTGAGAAGGCTACCAAACTTCGGGTTTTTTTTTTTTTTTTTTTTTTTTGGAGTTCCTGCATAACCAGAAGTGATTATGGGCAGATGTTCAGCAACAGGGAGAACACCCCACAGTACTCCATATACTGTACCAAGTTCTGCCTAAGAGGAAGGGCTTTCTTCCCAAGTAGAGCTGGAGCTTTCCAAAGTAAGACTTTCAGGCTCTGATCAGAGCCAGTTCAACACATTTGAAAACAACTTCTTTTAGCAGGGCATCAATTACGTGATAACAAGAGTCAACATAGCTCAGTCACCCCTTATCTGCAGCGAACCCTTACTATGCTCTTACGTAAGGCCAGCTTGCTCACTGACTTGCCAGCTTTCACGCAGCACCCAAGCGCCTCCTCCAGCTGGCCACAGCCCACACCACATTCCCATGTACCAGGCGCTGCCTGCGCGGCCCTGGCGGCAGCCCCAGCCCACCAGGGAGGCGACCCAGAGCTTGCTGAACAGGTGATTCCTCACAGCGCATTGCACGTGCAAGGCTATTCCTCCTACCTGGAGCCTCACAACATGACTTCTCTGCTGGGCACAAGATAAGACACATGAAGCGTCTCTTTTTAGGGAAGGAATCTATCTTAAAACAACAAAAAAAGGCGGGGGGGGTGGTTGTACTCACGAACATTGGCCAGGGAAAAGCTGTCTGCGTGGTTTGCAGACCACTCCCTCGGCATCTATGCGAGCCTTCTCAGCCTGTCAGCATTTTCACTGACACCTTGAGTAGCCTCCCAGACCACTCACCCAACTGCCTCCCTTTTCTGCATGCACAGGGCTTAGTGTCTTGCTTTGATGTGAGGCTTGGCCTTGGAAAGGGCAGCCTGCACGGAGCCAGCTCGAATGCTTCTCTCCCAATTGATGGTGCAGATGCAGTTATGTTCACACCTACAGAGCCTGTGAACACTCTCTCATTGATTTGGCCTTTTTTCTTAATAAAAAAGAAATATGAATCTTTTAGCCGTCTGATCTAAGTCTGCGCATTTAGGAAGGCATTAAAAGAAAACCCCAACAGAGAAATCCAATCATGTTTATATGTGTCTCTCTGGAAGAATCATGTTAGCATGTTGGCTGGGAGTAACATCATCACAAACTAAGCTAAGCTAACCTCACTTCTACCTTGTAACAGGTAATTTTGTGCCCGAACCTGACCTCATTAGCCTACCTTCAAGAAAGCGCTAACAGGCACTTCAAAACAGAGAAGAAAAAAAAGTCATCCTACCATAATTAAAGATCTTGGCCCCAATTCAACTTCTCTTTCAAAGGAACAGAGTTTTGCCTGCTAAAACTGATGTTGTAATGTAAATTATGCAAAGCAGCTTTGCATATGGAGCCTCCTATTGTAACTGTTGAGCATCTGTTTTTACTGCAGAAATGTAGAGAAGCACTCTTTGGAAAACATGGGAAATCTATTCTCCCAAATTCCCCAAATGATAATTTTATGTCTTTAGTAATGGGGAACAGGGGATTGTTGCTTTTGACAATAAAATATTAACATCAATCACATAAACTGAGCCTCAGTTCATCACCTTCAGTTTGAAATTCCATTAGTATGAAGGCAGTAGAAGCTTTGTTTCATACTAAGTTCCATTAGTATGAAGGATGTAGTTTCTGTGAAGTATCCAGCGATGCAGTACTGTGAAAATACTTCACAGTAACTACATCCAGCTTTTTCACAGGAATTCATTTTGAAAATAACTGTGAATAATTTCCTAATACATTTGATTTGAGTCACTACATTAATTTGAGTAAAGCCAACTAGAATATAGCCTCACATATTTTTTTCTTAATCTTCCTCAGATACATGAGCTACAAGTAACTTTCCCTTACTATCCACTTATACAAATGTTTCTTCAGGTCTGAATCTGCAGAACATCCAGAGATCTAAACCAAGTTGAATGTGGCTAGCTAATGAGACATAAAATACCAAAATACCCCAATCACTCAGCAATCTCAGTGTTTAGCTGTTCAGATCATTTACAAATGTGCTCTGCGTGCTACAGCTTCCTTCAGCATTAGTACATTCATACTGAATGTCCAGGAATCTGAAGCCTCCTGTGTCAGAGCATAATCCACACTATTAAAGTAACAGGAGGCTTATCTGAAACATAGGTAAATGCAGCTAGGGGAGATTCCCTGCCTTCAAAGGAATGAGAAGTATGCATACTGGGTATTTAATCGCCATTACACTATCTCAACAAATTTCTGCATTTTTCAAAACAGTATAATCATTAAAATGTTAAGATAAAAAGGAGGTAACTCTAGTGTGTTTATGTATGTGCATATATATGCATATATATATAAACACAGACACACACACATATATTTATAGCACACATACTCTATGCACCTTTTTTTCTGTTGTATAGTTCTTCACAAGTACGCTTATCTGTTATCTAGGGAGTCAAGTACCTGCCTTTCAACTACCAAGTAAGAATTCAGTGGGGTTTAAAGATTTCCAATTGTGTGACTTAAAGGGCAGAAGCACGGTATACATTAAACAAGTACAATAAACTTCCTTTTAATAAGACATTGTAATTTGACAGTCTTGTGAAGTGGGTTGAAGAGCATTTAGCTGCAGTGTAAGGAATGACAACCAGTCTAGAAGAAGTCTAGGCAGAACATAAGAAAAGGTGCTCTAGGTGGCTGAATCAACGAATTGGACATGAAAACAAAAGGAGAGATGTGCAGCAGTTGGAACAGCACATAGGATCAAGAGTGCAATGCGTTTTCAAGATGAGAGAGATAGAAGTGTTTGTATTACTACACCGAAGACTGTGAGATGTAACCCAGAGGCTGCCAGAAGGAACCTGAAAGAGTGAGCTTAAGAAACATCTAGAGATCGAGAAGATGAGAAGCCTTAATAGCAAGGAAGAAGGTGCAGAACAAGAAAGGTGTAGGAGAATGGAAAGCAGAGGCAAATTATGGGGAAGAGGAAGTTCTCCTCTCACATACTAAATGTTCTAAATTTCTCTCTTAATAAATACTGGGCACTAATATGAGCAAATCTACATAAAGCCTTCTTCCATCCTATGGACAACTAATCCATATTAGTTGTCGCTGTGTTTTGGGCATCTGAGAAAGTCTTTCATTTCTTCTTCTTCAAAAGTCACATGAATCCACATAATGGTTTACTGAATGGTAACAGAAAGGTAGCTAGTCGTCTACAGAGTTAAAAAATGCATAAAATTAGTAGCAAATGTTTACTACTTTCTCAAGCGTGCAAAAAATGTGCATGCTTCATGCACTGCTTCTCAGCAACTCAAGAGCAGTGAACTTATTTCAGTCAAATACCTCAGTGTCATTCACTTGCAAACCTGACCTTGGTTCAGTCACGGAGTACAATTATCGTGCATGGTAAAGATGGTAACCTTTTGTGTGTGTGTAAAGTGAAAGGCATGATTCAAACTTACAAAATGGGGCCTCTGGTTGTGACTTGTCAGTGCTCCAAATATTATTAAGGACATCTGTAACATAAAACTTACTTCTGAAGACCAAGATCAACATGTGTGGTTCATGAGAACAGAGCTTTAGCAGTGGTGTAAAAATTGCGTAGCTTTAGATTGCATTTCCATAATTGTTCATATTTATTTAGATTTCATTTTATAAAGAAAGATGTTCAACAGTTTAATATATTTTCTTTAATAAGAACAGCAATCTTAACTGTATCTTGAAATAACCAATTCTGACTTTATTGAGAGAGGCAACCCAAGGTGAGGCCCAGTCCATATAAGTAAGGTGGGACTCTTCATTCTCACACCTCCAGTGAGACTTCAGAAACCACACAGCATTAGTCCAACTCTGTTTTCATTTTACTCAGCTGCAAAATGCCCACAAACTTCAGTAATAATAAGTCCTTCCGAAACCTACCATTAAATTTAAATATGTAGGCTTAAACAAGTTAATGAAAAGTCAGGTTAAGCTACGCTTTTTGCATGTTACAGCGACCTTGTGTGTGTTCTGGGATATAATTTGTATTTCCTGTTCCAGCATCATTCTTCGCACATACTGGTAGCTAGATGGGCATAAAATATTATGACAGTTAAATTCTCTGGTTCTGCCACACTGCTTTGAGAGAGTGGGGGATGATAGGGGGTCAGCAGAACTCTTCCTGTCTATAATTTTCATTAACTTTCATTTGGCCTGTAGTTCATCATCATTACTACATACTCATACAAAAATTAATAATAATTCCATAGTAAGCAAAATGAGCTTATAAAACTTGAATAAAATAATCTTGGTGGGAGGGCAAGACAATCAGAAAGAAAGAAACCTATTGAGATGCAAAAGACTTGGCCCAGTGGCATGCACAATTAGTAAATTTAATCAAGCAGAATCAGAAATGTATTTTTAATCCATATAGTATATGTTTTAGAGATGTTTAAATCTTAGTATTTCAGTGCGCAAATGGTTTCTTCTCTGCTATATCCACAAAGATCATGCAGCCTCACAAATGTGTCTGAACTGGGCAAACGAAGGGCCATTTCTAAGCTGAACTCCTAAATTACTTATTGTATTAATATACTGGAAAATTGGCAGCAAACAGGGGAAGGTACGTCACTGACAGTCTTTATACCACCATTTATCCTTGCAATCCATTTAAAAAACGTTAGTTGCTCTAGCAACTGTCAAACCACACTCGGATTCTTCTTCCTCTAAGATACAGAACTTCTCCAAAACACACACATAAAACATAATCCTTGCCCATTTGAAGGACACAGTTTTGGGTACTTCCATATTGTTTAAAAAGACAGACATTATCTAACGAGCTGATAAATCCTTTGCAGGGCTATTGCTCTGCATACTCCAAATAGAGGGAGCTATCTGAAATCTCCATTTTCTGTTCTTTCTTCCCAGTATTAGAGAGAACTTTATTCCATTCCGCTTCTTGCATCACTACATTCCCCAGCATTAAGTAAAACGTCTACACATTCGTCACATGCGGCTCCCTCCATCATTCTCTCCCAAAAGGGTGACACATGCCATGGAGGGCTTGGCTTGGAGAAAACATTATATAATGCACATGCTGCAGCATTTCTAGGTTCAAAAAGGCAAAGTCAAAGACACATCCCATATGAGACACCTAAAGCAGCTAAAGCAACAACCACTCTCTACAATCTTTATCACTTCTTTTGGGATCCCAGAACTGTCCCTTAAGAAGTCTACTGCAAAGAGGCTGAACCTTTTTTTTCAAAGACCTTAAATGTGAGGAAGTGATCCCCACAAAACTCTGTCAGAACAACAGGCCGAGTCACATACTACTGGTGAAAATCTCACAAGACGTGAAGCTATATTCCTCCCCTCTGTGTGACATGTTACTATTACTTATAATTAAAGATAACTGTGAAACTCTTGTATGTTCAAGGATACTATCCTGGATAGGGTGATTACACGATAAGAGAGATCCTTCCCACCTACATACCTCCTTTTATGCCTAGCAGCTCTGTTCCATTTCTAGTGATTTTTAAAACTGAAACATTGAACTCAAACAAATTTGTCCTCTTGCCATACCTAATGAGATGATTGTTTTTCATTTTCTGTCAAGCAAAAAGTAATCATCTAATATATTACACAGACTGTATTTAAGAGTATGTACAAACGTTCTCTCTTAAATAAATTTCAGACTTACAAATGTTTACGTTTTCCTATCATATCAATTTTATTTTCTCAATTTTACTGTGAAGTATGTTGTAAAGTAGAGGATTGATGGTTCTAAAAAAACAAGTTTTTGTGGTTCTTCTAGAAGTCTCCAGACTACCTAGCATTTCACCTTTCCTCAAATGTTGTAAGTACCACCTTTACTTCTTTCTACCACGGAACTTTTGTCTCTGACAGGGCAAAAACAAAGAGAGCAAATGAACAATGCATTTGTTCTAGCTATACTTGACACGAACATTTAGGCAGTTGTGGGGATGAGAGGTTGGCATGTGTGCTCATAAAAAATTGCAAAGTAATATCCACAAGCACTCTCTGGAACCAGTTTTAAAATTTGTCTATGTGAGTGTTTACTCGAAACAGTTGCAAGCTAGTCCAGTGATACAGCATAAACAAAGTCATTTGACTCTTCTGACCAGTAACACACAACTACTGGTTTAACTGCATATGTTGAAGTTCATCTGCTCTCCAAGTTAAAATCAGTCATTCACAATGGTTAGGTTAATGCAGTCAAGGGAATCATTAATCACCCATCGTTTTGCTCATTAACAGCAGTATAACACAAGCAGTGGGGTCTCAGTTTTCTATCAGAATTCCTCACCTTGCTGAAGTTTTTTGACTGCCCTTAACAGTACATTGGATATTCCCATACACTATCTCTTCTCCTTGTCACATATCTTGTGCCAAGCTAAGCAGCTTCATTTCTCAGTGTCTTCCAGATGCACTTCTACTGACCCAACCTCTCTTGTACCACACAACTCTTATCTCCATTGTGCCCTGTAATTTATCGAGACTTATTCTACCTATGTGACAAGGACTCAGGCTGCTCTTCTAATGAATGCTCCTGAGAGACATACAGGGCATCGTTTTACTTTTTATTGACCACCTAGCATCTGCAGATCTTCTGTACTGTATGAAGAAATGCATAGCAGGCAGCAGTACAAGGCCATCATATCCCACTTTGAATGTCAGACTTGAAACTGAAACAGGGAACTTCAGAGCTATAAACAAAGCTGCTGCAACTTGCACTCAGGTTCCCAAACTGGAATCATGAAAAATTTATATGCCCTTAAGGGGTGTCATAGATTAGGACCTCATTAACATAGCATGTTTTGTTACAAAGCGAAGCAACTCATTCCAGTGGGTCAATTTACCAGTTACTATCAGTTATATGAATCTTGCCAAGGATCTTCTTCCTAAACATAAAGAAGATGCATGTTTTGAGGCCTTATGCATGCATGCTTTCTCAGATATAGACGGGCTAGGTTAAGTTACTGCCACGAGAAATTCATTACCACACTGCAGCTGGCAAAGCATTGTTGAATTATCCATGATTTTACTTGCATGCCTCACTGCTTGAATGATTTGGGCCAGCACTGATTTGCGTTAAAAGAGAAATGGAAACAGTCCCACTCTGCACTACGGATTTTTTTCTTAGTCATGAAGGTATTACATTGCTTCAGTAGAACCTGAAAATATGCAGCTTTCTACACCATAATAAGACATGGGCTCGTGTGACTTGGATCCCTTCTGTCTTCATATTCATTTTCACTCCTGGTTTCTTTTTGGCTGCCATCCTGCATGTGTTCAGGAAAAGTGACCATCAGAAAAGTCACTGATGACCTGCATACGTATTTAATATTCTTCTATGGTTCTTGGAAGAGTTTACACTCATATGTTTACAGGAAACATAACATTGCAAGCTATGTCTACTGCTCAGACTAAGGGTAAACTGCCTTTGGTTTACCATAATTTCCCTAAAAACAAGCATTACATAAAGATGTGTTCTCCTTTACACAGCTGTACAAAAAGGGAAGGGTTTTTCATTTTTCAGTTTGTCAGAACTGAAATGTTTTGTTGCAGAACAATGCTAATATAAAATGTGTAACTCAGCTTCACTGAATATTACACTATTGTATTAAAACTTATGGTAAAAGAACATGTGTTCAAACCAAATTGTATTTACATATAAAAAGGTGACCTTTTGGAACCAGAAATTATAAAATGTGGAAAAAGAGCCCTTTTAAAAGAAGTAACTTTTAAAATACTTGTGTGTGATGTCTTTCATAATTACAGATTTTTAATTTGTGAGACATATCTCTTTACTCATTAAAATATAAAATTAACCTGTCCATTAGGAAAATTTTACAAAGGAAAATGGACAGTATTTTATTCTTCATTCTGCTGTAGATACAGAACAAATGTAGCTTTTTATCTCTGCTCATGGACTCCCTTGGAGTCTGCCTGGAGTTGATTACTAACAGCTAAGCTTACTTTGAAAAAGGGAGGACCATGGGAGGGAGAAAGAAGTTGCTACTCATTTCCTCAGACAGGAAACTTGAGCACATATGACCTGATAGGAGGAGGGAAAAAAAAGACTCAACTGTCTAAGTTGACTTCTGATAGGCTACTACTGAACATATATTAGGATATAGCAAGTTCCTTTGCTCAAAGGAAGCTATCTTCATATGCTGTAGCACAAATATTTAGGTTTTTGGGGTTTTTTTCCTTTGGATATATTTTTTATAAATCTAAGCTTTACAGCATTATAGAGAAGTTAGTAGCCTCAGGATAAAGAATGAGAATTTAACAGAACTGAAATAAGAAGAGATTTTCCAGCATCACTACCTGTTATTGTACCAACAAAGAAAAGCAAAGAAAGTCAATTTATTCAGAAAAAAAAAAAGGATTTTTTTTTTCCGTTTTTCATTCTCTTCATTTTAGGAAGAGCTGCTATTCCTTAAAGGTGATGCACTGCTATTGCACAAAAACCTGTTCCTCTATCTCCATCAGATGCAGATCATAAAGAATATCCTTCACGTGCTAGAAATGTTGAAAGTTACATGGAAAACGAGTATAGTAAGAATATAATTTAAATTCAAAGTGGAAATTTTGTAGTTAGAAGCACAGTAGAATGTATAGAAATTCTGAGAAACGTCCAGTTGCTAAGAACCATTAGAATTTAGAAGTTTATATCATGAAAAGGTTTAATCAGTGTGTGTATATATATATAAAAGTATTTTAACAAAGTTCAGAGACAAAATTCAAAGTTCAGTCAAAATCATTATGATTTTGAAATGGAATGATTTCAATTGACGGAAATCACAATTTGACTACAAGATCTTTAATATTTTCTGAATTCAAATATAATAATAAAATATTGAAGTAAGTTTGATCTTCCTCTTTAGAGCAATGATTACATTTCCAAATTATGCTCAGAAGTTAGCTACAATTTCAGTTTCCAAAATATCCACATTAATCAACAGGGAGTTCCCCTGGAGAGAAAAAATAAATTAAAAAAAAAAGAAAAAGGAAAGAAGACTCTATAGCTTCAGTTAAATCATGACATACAGTTATAGATCTGCCCCTCTGTAAGAGTAGATTTGGAGCAGGGAATCTCCAGCTACAGCCAGCCTGCCAAACCACTCATCCTGCCTATTAGCCATTTTTTCTGTCACACTTTTTTCTTATAGCTGCACAGCTCCCTTCACAATAATGTAGTGGGAAGCATAGCTATTGTATGACAGGAGTTCCACTCTCCTCCCAAATATAAAACTAAGGATGTCTCAGTACCTCCTCCCATAGCTGTGCATGTCCTCATCCCATCACCAAAGTGCTGGTGTCCTGCTGTGGACATTTATCAATGGAGAATTGCTTTCATTTGATTACTTTGATAGAAACCTTTGATTACCCCTTGTCCCTTGATAGGACATGGGATAACGGGTACAGTTTGAAACACAGGCAGTTCTATCGGCACATGAGGAAGAACTTCTTCACTTTGAGGATGACAGAGCCCTGGAACTGTCTGTCCAGAGAAGTTGTAGAGTCAGTCTCTTTCTCTGGAGATCTTCCAAACTCGCCTGGTTGTGACCCTATGCCAAGGACTCCGGATGTCCCTGATGGAGCAGGAGGGTGATCTCTAAAGGTCCCTTCCAACCTGAACCATTCTATGAACTCCAGGATTCTATGAAACACTACTGGTCATGCAACAGAAGGCTCTGCAAAAGTCTTGGAGAAGACAAAAGACTGAGCACATCTTAGTTGATGAACCTGAATCTGGACTGCGAGTTCATAAGGGAAGAGACAGAGATGGGTTTATTTAGAGACATTTCTGAAATATATTTAGTTAACAGTACATTTTAATAAAAGGAAAGTATAACAAAAAAAGCAAAAATCTTCACTGCCATCTTTTATAGGAAGTAGGTACCAGAAGAAGCACTCCTAAAATGTTTTGAAGCAATTATTCAGTCACTGTAAACAAGCAGTACAAACAGAATACTGCCTTTGCTTTTAATATTTTATATTATAGAAAAAATATAGTAATATTCATCTCATCTGAACTAGTCTCTTAATAGTCAGAGGTATATGGTCTAAGCCAATATCTCCTAGAGAGTCCTGCATTTCTAGTAAGGAAGCACAAATAATTAAACTAGCTGCTAAGGTGGCTAAAGTTATGCAAACAAATCCTGTCCTGCTGAAAGTCTCGGAAAATGCCTTCTAAATAGAGCTGCAACTTGTCACCCTATAGGACACAAACCCATTCCTTGAAAGAACTGCTAAGAAATAACATTCAAAATCTGCCGTCAGTTAAAACATAAAATGGTATAATTTGACTGAAAATGGAGTCACTTCTTATTTACATTCTGCAAATCCAAAGCAGTCCTTTTTCAGGCATGTGAGGACTTAAGAATATATTTAACTTCAGTCACAAAGAACACTTACAGCATAGTCACAATCAGAAATCAGATTGCCCCCCCACCTAAAATGTAAGCATAGTCCTGCAGAGGAAGCCTTTGTATCACCAAAACCAGCTGCATGTGTCATGCCTACTGCTCTCTGTTGCTTGCATCTAACTGCCAACATTGATATTAAAAATGTAACTTGGCAATTATCATTTTGCATGAGCTTACCTGAGTGCAGAATTTGAGAAATGCAGAAAATACCAACCTAGGCAACGTGGGCAATTAGGATTGATTGACTGACAAGCAGCTTCAAGATATTCAAGTATCATTTAGACTTGTTAAACATGAAAGGAGGAAGAAAAGTGAAAAAGCACCACCACTTTGCTATCAAATAATAAATATCAAGCTGTGAGGTCATTATATACTCCTACTCATATGTTCGCACAGAAATACAGCACATTCAGGGCTTCATCCTGATAAGAAGTCTCACACAGTTCACAAAGGAAATGACTTCATCAAATGGCCTTCCTTAACCATGAAGTCCTAAATTCACTTTTAAAGCTGCATGTGACACATAATAATTTCTGTTTTTTCTAAACAATAAACCTCAAAAGGAATATAGTGCAAATGAAATTCTATGAAAATTTAGTAGCTAGAATGTATATTATTCTAGCTTGCCAGTTCACACACACATAAACACCAGAACAGCTGTTTGTGAGAGATGAGCAACAAAGTAACTTCCAGAAATAACATATTTATTAATATTGCCATTTTTATTGCTTGTCTGCAATTGAGTCACTCCAAATTATCATTGGTTTGACTTACATTTAACAAGACCATTAACAAATTAGTTCCTTGTCAAACTACAGACACATATGTATGCACATACATACCTACATGCCCAAGTATGGCATGTTATACAAAAGTACATCTGTGAATGTTCAAGGAATAATGTTTTCCTTGCCATTCCCTCTTACCCTCTGGAGTCTTAGTTGCTGTTGGCATCTATATCATGCTTCTCTCATGCTTCAGTCATCGTTAAAGTTATAGTTTTAAAGTATATTTGCATTACTGTCATGGATCAGGTCACTCTAAGTGGACTGTAAAAATCCATAACAACAGTAATAAATAAGAACAGTCTTTGGCCTAAGAAATACGTTTGTTTCACAATGAGGCAGAGATGGACATGAGTTTCTCTGCACAACAGGCTAACCTCACAAAGCCATGAAGAGTGCAATTTCAGTCATGTTAGTCTGGCATTACATTTGAGCTGAACTGCCCATCTAAACACAACCAATTCTCTCAGACACAGATATCAGCAGAGACAGTGCAAGTCTGTAAACATAGCATCAGAGTAAGAATATACAGTAAGTATAAGAGAAACAACAGCTGGACACAGCTGGGGAAATGGGAGTGCACAGGAAGAGAGCCCTACTGATCAGTATGGCAGGCAATGCTATAGGGAAAGAGTGTTTTACATAGCATATGCACAGCCCCCTCCATCTACCACCGCATCCCCATTCTGCTCATAACTGGATGGGTACTGTCATTTTCGGTAGATTTTCAGTGCTAGCACAAAATTGATTCCAAGAAATGTTGGAGCATTTAAGAAAGAAGAGATCTTCAGTGAGTTCTGACCCATTAGCTTTGACACAGCAACCCAATTTAATGAAAGGCTGGGGTGGTCTGAGACTATAGAAAGGGTCAAATGTGTGAGAAGGGGTATCTTTTAACTAGATCAGATTCCCTAAAACACTATTACCTGTTGTAGCCTAGATAAAGTATCAAACACATTTATATTCACAAACAAAAAAAAATTACAACACTCCTAAATGCGAGGAAATGTGACATTTAACAGTTCCATAAGAATGCTTGGTAAAACATTTATGTGGACTCAGCATGTGAAGAAATTCACAAACAAACTTGTTCAGTTCATTTTCCCTGATGACCAACAGCCAGAACAAGAAGGGATTCTTTTAAAAAGAATTGTCTAGACAGCTCAAAAATAGCCTCGGTGCCCTTGCCAGGTGCAATGGAAACTGGAAAAGTAGGAACTGTGGCACTTACTAAAAACAGGGTGTTGTTTTGACTATATTCTTCATCCAACCTCAGCCTCCTGGATTTCTGCATGGAGATTCGTTCCCACACAGTTCCCAAGGAAGACCAGCTCATCCCATACCTTACCAAGATACAGCATTAGCGGTTTTCCGGGCAGCTTTCATACAGTGTAAAGTTCTGAAGATACAAAGTCTTTGTGATACAGAGTTACAGGAGGTTTCAGAAGTGAAGGAGATGGTCCTCAATGCCCTAGCTCAACCTTTTTCCCCCAACAGAACCCACACAAAATTTTTTTTTGCTTGTTTGACTATGACCCATATTTGATCGGTCAAAAAGTAAAAAAGAACAAGGAAAACTGTGCTCCCTGGTTCCTGTGAAACTGAAGGCTCCCTGCCTCCTCTTTTCAAAGAAAACTGCAAAAGCAGAAGTTTATTCTTTGAAGTCAGCGTGCATGGTCTGTGCACTCAGAATGACATTCCCTCAGTGAGGACATGGAGTTAGATAACATCAATTTATGTTAAATATTCCAAAATTAGATGGAAAGAGAAACACATGCAGTGCTGTTTTTAGACATCCTACATAATGCTTTCACATAGTCTGGTTTTGCATTTCTGTTTCTTCAGTGACTGGGAGATGTATTACCTCATGTTTTAATGGATGTGGTCATTTTCGCTCTGTGGCCAAGATGAGAGATTTTTGCAGGTTCTGTTCCCACATTTGAGGACTCTAAATTTCCTTTAAAATTCTTGGGTCAGCAAGAATCGGTAAAACTCTACTCTGCCAAGGAGCCTTCACAAACCTGAAGTAACCAAAATCAGACTTCAGGGATGGCACGGGCTGCTAAAAGAAGACTTACCAAACAATTACCTGTGACATTAAAGGCTGCAGTTTGCTAAGCAGAAACTGCTAGCGCTGTTTACACACACTGTGTCATATAATAAAAGATGGTCCTTATGCAACCCTCAGACAACATCATGCATATATGCACTTCTCTTAACACACTCAAACTTCTTATTAAACTCTGCAAAAGCTAATACCACTCTGCTCTTGCTTGTAGCTTTAAGTGCCCCATTAGAAAATCACTACCATGGAGAGACAAATGGTAAATTGCCTTCCATTGATTTTCCATAAAGTTTTAAGTTATGATATTGGAGACATGAAAAGAGATACCCAAGTCTCTGCCCTTAATTTCCAATAGTAAACTTTCAGGCCAGCAAACTGAAAAGAGCTGCAAATGGAAAATACCATTAGTGAATGGAGTCATGATCTAAGGATGAAAATTAGAACTAAAAGCCTGGCAATTTTAAGACAATGACAGCAACTACATAAAACCTGTAAGAAATACCAGACAGTGAAAATGAATCAAGGGATATTTCCTAGAACTTTATAAACTGTCAATTTCTCACAATTTATGCTCTCCAAAGAGCTACTGTTAATAGTTTCTGTAACACATCACACATACATAGCAGAACATAGCAGAAAGATGAATTAAATGCTGCCACTCACAGTGATTCACAGTATTTTTTTTCTTTCCTTAGAAGTGCACGCGCTACTAAACTGTTGACACATTTTGCAAGGCTGCTCAGAAGGACAGGAAAGAACAGAACACTTATTGAATCTTCCTCTTTTTACCAAACTCTCTGCAAGAGTATAAGGAAATTAAGGAAATAGGGAAATACAGTATAAATTTATAGCTGTATTTATTTTTTAATTAATAGGAACCAGTGTTTTATTCCATATGATGAAATTCAAGTAAGAAACAAACAAAAAAAAAAAAATGAATTTCCTGAAAAGTGTTCTTCCTCCTAAGAACAACAAGAATATATTTTTATTTGACAATTTGAGACACTAGTATTTTGCTCTAACAAGCATATAAAGTTATCTTAATGAAAGAATTATGCTTTAGAAAAAGTAGCAAATGCATGTTTGTGCTGGCCTAAAACATCTACTTAGCAATAACTGATTAGCCAATTATTTTCTCCACTGGCAACAAACTACACATTGAACTTGATTTTAAATTGAAAGTTACTTCAACCATAGACTGAATCCTAAAGCATCTAAAGCATCACACCACTGAATTTAAGTAAATTGCTAGGACATATGAGGAAATTCAATGCAAAAGAATTTTCAAAATTAACTTATAAAACCTTAAATATAAATTGAGTTAATAAAACAGGGAAATGCTGAAGGGACTAGCAAATATCATTACGAGGCAGTAAAATCTTACCCTACCCTTGCAATCGATCCCATAAGTATTAAACTTCCTTGAAAATGTGGTATTCATCATTCAAATCCTAGGTCATAGAGAGATTTCTATTTTAAATTAAACATTCTAGTATCACACTGAAAAATAAAAGAGCTCATGCTTATGATATGAGAAAAATTCCTTTTAACCCAACAACCTTCCTCCAAGATCTCAACCAATTATTTAGTCTGTCAAGCATGTAATCTCAGCATCCCCCATAGTACTATTGCTATTCTGCTGCTAATTACCAAAGAATTGGATGTTAGGACCAAAGCAGATCTTTTCTGTTTCAGAGATCAAAATTCCACTATCAGTACTGCTCCTATTACTGCTTAAAGATAAGGAAGTATTATTTGCAACTGTGCTCAGTTCCACCATTTACTGTCAGATATTGGACTGTACATCACAGAATCACAGAATGGATGAGGTTGGAAGGGACCTCTAGAGATTCCAGCCCTTCCTGCTCCATCAGGGACACCCAGAGCACATGGCACAGGGTGGCATCCAGGCACGTATTGGAGATCTTCAGAGAGGAGATTCCATAACCTCCCCAGGCAGCCTGTGCCAGGGCTCTGTCACCCTCACATGAAAGAAGTTCTTCCTCACATGCAGATGGAACTGCCTGTATTTCAACCTCTACCCATTGTTCTTTGTCCTGTCACTGGCCATCACCGAGAAGGGTTTGGTCCCATCTTCTTCACATTCTTCTCTCAGGTATTTATACACATTGATCCATTGATCCCCTCTCAACCTTCTCTTCTCCAGGCTAAACAGGGCCAGCTCACTTAGTCTTTTCCCATAAGATAGATACTCCAGTCCCTTAATCATCTTTGTCGCTCTAAGTCTCTGGCAATTCAGCATGCTTCCTTTCAGCCCTGAAGGCAAAAAGCAGAGGAGGCATCAAAGTGCTTTTGTTCCCATAGGGGGATATGGAGAATAAAGACAAATATTGATCATATTTTTGGTTCTCTGCATTAGTTCATGTCAGTACTTCATGCAAGCCTTTCTATGTTTTGTTCACACAATCTGAGTTGCCTACTACTCTTTTACTATCTACTTTTAAAGTAAACAAGTTGGCTTGCCTGGATGCAGCACTCTGCTGGAATAGAAGAAGAATCATAAAAGCAAAAAACACTGTGGAGTAAGAAGAAGAGAAATCCCTTGTGCCTACATTTAGAGCCTATGAAGCACTTAGCTATACTCAACATCAATGAGGAGTAAAAAGTCCAAGTGGACAATCTGAAAAGAAGCCAGTTTCGACAGTCCAGTTCATTCTTCCTCTTTTCATTTATTCATTTATTGAGCCCTTTTCATTCATTCTGCTACATTTGTTTCTTCTTTGTCCTTTCCTCCTTTCCTCCATACCTTTAATCCATACTCTGCTTTCTGCATCACCTTACAGAATCACTGACCATTTATTTACCTGCTTGTCCTAATAATGCCTTATCCTATAGAACTGAGGCAATTCAAGCGCCAGCCTGGACTCAATGAGGTCATACATTATCCAAAAGCCTAGACATTTCTAGGAAAACTTTGCTAACAGCCTGTCATCACTTTCTGAGATGGATGTGCTAAACAGAACATTAGTACATTTCTGCAATTTCATAAAACCTTCAAAACATCCTTTCAAGGGATCCTTGAGATTTTATGATTTCAAGAAAAAAATCCTCCTTCTTCCAACAAGAGCTGTAATTTCACTGTTTCCTTCAGGTAAGACTTCATGGCCAAAGATTTCCTAATATTGTTACAGAAGTGCATTATTGATGTGAATTATGAAAGCACGTGTCCTGGAAATATACAGAAATTTACACATTATATTCCCAAGATTATGTCTTTTTTGCAATTGTTTGGAGATTCTCCAAATTAAGACATAAGGCTTTGTTTACAGTTAGTAACCACTTAAGACTATGATTACAGTAGCAGAGTTGCCTATAAGGAAATGAATCACAATTCCATAGAGTCAGAGCTTCTGCATGACAGATATTTGCCATTTTGCAATGAACTCGTGCTTTTTTTCTTCAAACTTTTGAGCTTTCAAGCCCAAACCATGATTACAAAGAAATCTCAATTTCACAATTTATTTTGTCTCTTAAAGTTATGCCTTAACCCTTAGGGTGAAGAAGTATGGAAATACAATGTGAATGCTTAGAAAACAATCAACAGAAGCACCAAAAAGTCTTTTTTAAATCTCCTTCAATATTTTTCAGTCCATCTCAGATTTCTTAGTACTCCAAATCTGAAAATCTGTCTGCAAAGGAAGGAAGTTTGCCATACTTTTTGGTTATCCGTTTCTGTAAATTATGAGAAAGCTGTAAATTCACACAAAGCTCCTCACACAAAGCTAGAGCATGGATTGTACTAGGCCTCTCCACAGACATTTGGATTAAAAGGTAGCCGGAAAGTGACACTTCTCTTAGGAATTGCTAGTTGTGTAATCCATTCAGCAGTTTGTTTTGGCCATTTGTTGGTCTTGTCCCACATACTGAGGAAGGAAGTAACTGAAAGGCTTCTGTTATTACAACATTTGAACGGGAGAGCCCCAAGGTACGATATCTGCCAGTGGACACAGACATACGGCATGAGTTTTGCCATGCAAGCAGAACTGTGTAAAGGCATAAAAAAACATAAACTGTGTATCTTCTTAACATGGAATTAGGTAATTGGAGAAAAATAAGCACAAACACACACACACATACAAAGACACAAGAAATTACACCAGACTCTCGGGCTGCATTTATGTGCAGTCATAAACTTTCACGCCACACTAAAAAAAAGCATCTCTATTTAGGAAAAAGTTACAAATTGCTGCAGTACCTACATTGTCCTTTACAGAGCTCAGACTGTTTTTGAGGTCTTCAAAAAGTACAGGAGATGACAATTATTTCCACTCACTACAGGCCATTGCAAAAACCAATGGAGAGCAAAGTTTTAAAGGCTAAATATTAATTCTATTTCTTTCATTCTACACATATATATATCTTGTAAATATTGGCAACTGAAAGACCTTCAGATCAGCCTACAATGTCTCACTGTTTCACCCAATGACAACCTCTGAAATACAATTAAATGTAGCTGCATTGGAAGAAAATAGGCCTTTAACTCTAGCTATCAGAAACTGAAGCAACCTAATACTCTAAACACACATATTAAGTAAGTGACTATTTTATGTCCTCTAAAAGAGTTACTGTTTCAAGGCTGAGTATTGTATTCTGCAGTCAACATCCTTTGAAATTTACTTTCTTGTAGAAATTCAGTGGTTAAATGTTGCAATCTGTTCTACCTTTTTGAGATGTTGGGTGAATTCTCTTTGAATACCACGCCTTATACAGCTGTGGGTCTCAACTTCTTTGAAGTCCATGGCCAGGTTAATTCTTTCCATAAATCACCTAAAAGTAAAGTCATTATGGATAACAAGTTGTGCTGCAAATACATTTGTTGTGAAGAATTACACTACACATATTTTTTAATAAACATACTTAAAGGGCTGATGTGTCGCTGTGTTCCAGCCTACTCTCTGTTCCACATGATTCTGCATTTATCCTCTCAAAGATGCGAAGGGAAGGGAAGGGAAGGCAAGGCAAGGCAAGGCAAGGCAAGGAAAGGCAAGGCAAGAGCTTGGCAAGTCTCCAGTTATCTGAAAAATCTAGTTTTACCGAGGAGTTATTCTGGATTGACACTGGTATCACAATCCCTTGACATTCTACAGTCTACTGTATGTAACCACACATATTTAGTATATCTTTGATACAGATCTTTGATATGGATCAGCATATCACAGCTTTGACATTTTAATCACTGAATGCTGTTTCCATTTTTTTCTTATGTGAACAATTCAGTTGTTAAATGAACTATTAAATAAGATTTTAAGACAGTAGATGGCATCACTTAGTTATTTTAACTGTTATACACTGACCACTTACTTAGCAGCACAATCCATTTTTGAAGATCAGTATATGTAGCTCTAGGGACAGCATTCTGACAGCCAAGTGACATACCAGAGAAGGTAAAAGAAAGACTCACTAATTTATCTACCTGGTTGCCTTGACCCGTATCTAAGTTTCATATAAGCATCTTAAAATAGCCTTTGTTTACCACAGCTGTGGCTGCCTTTCTTTGCTTCATCAGATATTTCTGAGCCCCTAAGTGGGCCTCCTACAAGCCATCAGCTGAAGGCATCCATATCTTGACATGATCAGTAAGAGTAATGACTGGCTTTAAGAAACCTGGCAGATGTGGCTACAGTTCAGGGGTAATTTATAGACTCCTTTCCTCATCTGTTCCCGCTGGGATGACTAACTATAAAAGCCCCATCGCTCTATCAGGCACAAATTCACAACATATTTCCAAGCACTATTTGGGGAGCTGCCCATTGCACAACTGCAAAAATTGACAAAAAAGGTGAACGCTAGAAAAGCTTTTCATGCCCATTAAAAATCACATTGGAAATAGCTATTAAGAAAACAGGGATGGGGTCTAAGTTTTGCAAGTGGCTGAAAAGCAAGATGCTATTCCATCTTCTTCTTGTAACTTTTTTCTCAATGTACCTTATATAATACATCAAATGATGTGAAGTGAAAATTTCCTTTGACCTTTCTAGACAACATAAAGCTTTGAGAAGGTGCACTACCAAAGCAAGCCCTCTCTAAACAGGCTCAAACTGCTATGCAGAAAACGTGAGTTCAGAGAAGGCAATGTACCGGGTTGTTTTTCTGATTACCTTTCAGAAGAATAACAAAAACATTATGTTCCACCTGGGGTATTTAGAAAGTGGCTGTCACAGTCGCTCGTAGGTGTTACACTAAAAGCACATAATCAAAACGGGTACATTTTTCCACAAGCCATTCAGTTAGAGCAAATGCAAGACTGCGTGGTGAGGACCACAAGCTTAAGGTGCCATTACAGAGCAATCATATGTTTTTAGCAGCCTGCCAAGGGGCCAAGATCCATAATTCGAGACTAGCAATGCACAGTCAGCCCACAGGTGACCCTCTGACAGCTAATCCCTGCTACGGGAGCTTGCTAACCGATTCCTCTGGATCCCACAGCTATTCTGCGGAGGCAAAGGAGAGACAAGGAAGGATCACCCAACCCTTGTGTGACAGGGAGATGTGTAGAGGAGGAAAAGGAAAATACAGAGAAGGGCAGAAATAAGCCAGAGTATTGAAGAAACGTATTTCCATCCTCACCCACACATACACTCACCTCTGCTTTTCCTTGCCCAGCCCTAGCTGCTTCTCTGCTCTTGCCTTTTTAAAAACTACCTGAAGAGCCACGCTGCATGCACTGCATGAGCTCAGAGTCAGCAGCCTTATATGTATATATTTATGTTATAGATAGATATGTACTTAGCAGTTTTTGTAGGGGTGCTAGCAGTTTCTCCCTGCTCAATAAGTGCAGCTGCCCACTGGTGTTCAGTACATAGAGCTTATTTTGAGGGACCCCGGAGTTTGATCTGAGTATAATGCAAGGTTTTTAATAAAATGCTGAATTATGAAAACTACCAAGGCAGTGTAGTTTATGAAGAAGCTAACAGACTTATTCAGAGAGTTCTGAAAACAAACATTAAAGGAATAGAGTATAAAAACTTTTGACCTAAAAACTCTTTTTTCTTCCTCAGTGTTCAAATCAGCACACAATTAGCAGTGTACTGCCACAGCATTCATCCTTCTTCTGCTCTGAATTGGGCATGAACACGCTTTCCCAGCTACTCAGAGCATGTCATTATGCTTTTGAAAAGCAAACTGTAAAGCTATGAAGAGCAGAAGGAGGCAGGGAAAAGGAAAGCACCTGATCTCTGATATACTAAATTGCAGAATCATTTTCAAATCTTTTTACTTTTTATGGAAGTCACTTTCTAAAGTGTTGGCTCTGCATCCTTCAGACAATATACATGTATTTTTGTCAAATGTTTTTCCAATTTTTTTCCCTCAACTTGGCAGCAGTACAAATTGAATTCCATTATTTTTCCATAATATAATGAACCATGCATACAGATCTACCAACTGTGTGCATACCAGGCAGTAGTGCCATTACAGATGTCCTGAGTATTTACCTCTATTTTAATCACATGCGTTCTACTCAGTACATTTTGGTAGACCTATCAGTCCAAAAGGTACTAGACAGAGGTGTACAATTAAATTTCTAGAGGCCAATGATCTGTCAGCAAGGTTATCTATAGTGAGCATCACTTCTGTCAGGAAAAGAATTATATAATAAGAATTTTCCTGTGGTAAATGTTAGCCTTGCCCTGTCCTATCTTACAACTAAGATTTAAATAGATGCATGCTAAACCTGCAAGCAGCTTGATGAAAGTAGGACTTCTGTACTTCAATGTCAAAATTAACATCAGTAGACTTCAAATTTTAGGTGAAGCATATACATGCATGTACCAGATCATATTTTAATGGCATCTAGAAGTCAACAATTACACATGGAGGTCTAATAGGGGTCTCTAAAATAGAAGCAAGTAAGCTGCCTAAGATCTCTTGGATTCGATGGTTATTATCTCAGCAGTCTGATTAAACACTTTAAAATACCACTTAAGACTTAGCATACATTTACAAACAGGGCCCTTTTTTGAGTATCTGGCCTCTAGGTTCAGAGGAATCTATGCCTTTTAGACCTGAGCACTTCTATCAGTTTGGGGGGATATTTTCATAATAATTATTATCTTCTAAGCCATTCCTCCCCATTTCATTAATTTTGTGGAAACTGAATGTCATAATCCAGCTACGTATTATAGTCATTCTGTAAAATGAAGCATAAAATGTAGGAATAAACCATTTTCTAAAATCACACAGAAAAGTGGCCTAGACATGGTTACATTATTTTACATTCATCTTCAGCAAGCTTTTGAGGCAAACCTATGCTCATAAAACACCATATTCTCCCCAATACACATTCTGACAGGCATAAGCACCTCAGCAGACATTAGCTTCTACAATGGGCATATATGAGAGACAATCTTTGACTTGCCCTCCTGTATTCAAAATTGTTCTCTTCTACATTAGCCCACCTTGCTTATTTAAATTCTAAATTTAGCTGTGAGAATTGTTCATTTCTCAAATCAGTAATAATCTACTTACACTCTTACTCCAGTCTCAGTTGTCCTAGTGGTTTTGCAGAGGCACTTATGCAGCAACTGCCAATCGATCAGCTACCAGAATAGTGTACAATGCTGAAAACCTGAAGAATTACCTCCTCCTTTCTGCCTTTTGTAGCGTTGTTAAACTGGTGGTGGGAGGGGCACAAAGTCCCCCTATCTTCTTGTATTAGGAAAAGCTAAAATTCCCATTGAAAGTGACTCACCAATATTAATCATATATGCACCAGATTGAAAGGCATTCAGAACATGAAGACTGAATCTCATTCTCAGTTAAACAAATTAGAACTAAATTGCTCAAGCACTATCATATTATTTTAACTGCCATATCTGTACAGCTTTGCACAATGGAGCTCATGAATATAAATTTGTTGTTCCTTGTGCTGAACTTTCAGAGTGCTTCTGAATCTTTCAGAAGAGCAAACGACTAACTAAGCAATGTGTGACTTCCCTCATTCTAAAATGGACAAATTTCATTGTAAACACTTCTGCATACGAGACATTTGATTCGGTTACCACCTGCTTTGTGTATTTGCATAAATATCTCTATTGCTTATCCAAGCAGATGTATATCAGCATCTTCAGTAAACAGATTACATTGCAGTTTGAAATACTGCAGTTTCTATTTGCTTCTTACTGGGAATACTGTGTACCCTTTATTTTTTATTTATTGGTACTAAATCCAAGTACAACAATCTAAAGGGTCGTGTTTAGATTCAACACTATTCCTACAGCTAAATGCTGGGAGGCTGGAGAAGGCAGAAAAAGATGAAAGAAAAAAAAATTACCCTAACATCATCTCTTGAACTTGGGAATACAAATATTTTTCCTTATTGAAATAAATTTTTAAAAAGTCATTTTTGAAAACAAAATATATCCTACTGAATCTAAAAAGCACGGAATTTTCCTATTCATACTATCATGTAATACTGTTCTATGGCCTTCACAAAGCGCACAGACTTTCTTTGTCTTTCAGGAGTTTCTGATGATGTCTTTATCTGATATTAACTATCTACTTTTTATATATTCCTCATGTCATTACATATGAACTTTATTCTATTAGCTATAAAAACAATAGCAAAATTACAAAACCTGAAAATATTCCTATTATTTAGGGAAATAGCCTAATACCCACTAGATGATAATCTCTTGCATTCCTGTAAATTCAGGATAAATGTTTGTTCTGCCTTGGCAAAAAAAGAGGTCAAGGTCTGGTGGTACACGGTGCTGCAGCATTGCATTGCTCATTTCGCAGTTTCTATGGCATTGAATTGAAACTGAGGCACAACTTTTTAATACTAGCAGGGATACTTTGAGTAGGAGACCTATTCTATTCAAATCAACACTCATCTGACAAATATCTTTGACAGGTAGCAGTGTATGACAAGAAATCTGGGTTTGGATGTCAATTTAACTCCTCAGTGAATGTCAAAAAATACCCAATCCTGAAATAATACCTACCATTAGAAATGCTAAAAATACAGAAGTACATTACACATGTTTTACAAGCATAATAGCAAAACAGCTGAACTGCAGCCTTCAGTAAGATACTTAAACATCACAGTCCCAGAAAGAAATGGGAATTTCTGTACTTTATACATTTATACCTCCCTAAGGAAAATGTTTGTATGACTTCAAAACTTCAGTCTATTCTAGTTCCTCAGAAACTGAATGAATGTAACTGCTTTGGCATGATTGTATGTGTTGCTTCTGCTGCTCTCCCTCCAAAATTTTAATAGTGAAGCCTCCAACAAGGAGCATCTTGATGATGATCTTGCTTTCTCTGGTTGCTGACCTCATGCACCACTTTTTGTATAAAATTCTACCTCAAAATTAGCTTATGACCATGCATTTCTTGAAGCTCTTTGAGCCATTAAGCTCATTGGCCATTAAGCGCCAATCCTTAAAAAAAAAATAATTAAAAATCACTGTCTTGAGGTTACCATTCAAAAATTAAGCTGCCCGGAACCACCACTTTCTTCTAAGAAACTTGAGTTTGCCTTTAGATCAAACAAGAAAGCAAAAATCCAGAAAGCAGCATCCCCTAATTGGTTGTGATGTCACATTGGAAAGGTCCTTCATGATGCCAATAAAGCTGGCTATATTAGCTGGTGGCATACAAGTGGGGAAATGCATCTGCTAGCACAGCTGGGGCATTGCCACGGCCCTCCAGCACAGACCACAGTCCGTGTCCCTGTGCCTGTCCCCATCCCTGCTGCATGTGTGCAGGAAGACAACCTTGTCCGAGCAGAAACCCACGTCAGTCCTTCAGCAAACATGAACAAGGAGCAGCACCACCCTCATGTAGTACGTGCTGTACGTATCCGCCAGCTTTCCCACTTCATGATAATGTCTCAACCGGCAAGAGAGCCAGCGGCTTGGAAGGCCTCTCCACATGGCGAAACAAAGCCTGACTCAGGTTCTCAGCTTTTCCCATATGGTTTCTGGCAATATTTATTTTGCAGACTCATTCAGCATTTAGTAGAGATACAAAGAGGAAAAGCATGTTCTGATTTCGGATCACTATGCTTTTTCACAGTATATTCCACATTTTTTTTGATACATTTAAAAGGAGCACTCCATAAAAAAAGTTAGGGACATGCTAAGTTATGGTTATCTCTGAAGAGTAAGATTGTATTGTCTGTGTAAAGTGCTAAAGGATGAGAAAGACTGATGATCAAAAGGTTAAGTGATGGGCTCAATGCGATCTTTTGTAGCTGAGTGTATAAAGGAGTGCAAGGCCTTGAAAAATCACTTTAGCAATGAAGAAGATAAATATAGTCTAAGGAATATCAATCTGGCCTTTACAGGAGATGCTATAGGGTGAAAAGCACAGGAAAGTGAGAGATGCTTTTTTCCCCAAGATTTTAAGAGCATAAAGAATGAGCATCCTCTATTGATTTTGATTGGTTTTTATGCTAAATTCACAGCAAAATATATAATCATTGAACTCTCAAAATTCACATGCCTGTAAAGTATCTAGCTCTCAATAATCACTCCAGTTTACATATAGGACAACAAAGCAGAAAGGTTTGGGTTGGATGCCTAAAATGGATGGCAGGTGTTTAACTTGAAAATGAAAATGCCTGCACATCTGGAGTCCTTCCAGTGTGACCAAGGAAAACTCATAATCAGTCAAGTCAGTCCTTCACAGCTCAGTCCAGCTGCTCAAGAGATCATCCTAAGAGTGACCCAGCAACATCAGTTCAAGGGGAAGATGTTTACAGGGTGTGCTCCCAAAGTACAGCTATGAGACTGCGCACTTGCAAGATGGAGGAGATGTCCACAGCTGCAATTCAACAACCAAAGATGGACTTAGAAAGAGCTTCATGATTAGGCCACAAGGCAGATACACGAATATATACCTGTCTGCAAACTAGTGCCTGTAGCTTTCCCACAAAATTGAAGTTTGACTCCCAGACCTTGTTGGAGGATGCCAAACCTGCTTCAAGTGGACCTGGGGTGGCTTCCCATCTGTCATGTCGGCAGGTCTGTGCTACAGCATGCGCTTCTTTGTTCCCATTGCATAGCAAGGTTAAGCACACACTCAAGGCTACATATTCCCCTCGAGAGAAGGCCAGGTATTTTTAAAAGTCTATGCTATGACCTTGCACAGTGTTACCTCTGTCTACCTTTTAATCTAGCCCCAAGGAAATTGTTTACAGTCATAAAGTAATCATTAGAGGCAAGAAGTACTTTTGGCCAAACTCATATGCAGATTACACGTTGCTACTCACCATATAAATGCCTATATTAAGATTCAGAACTTAATTATCTTTTCCAAATGCTTTAAAGCAGCTTTTAGGATGCAGGATGCAACACTGTATGTGGGTTTTCAAGTTAAATTTGAAGTACATTTCTGTGTTCCTATGACTGATTCCTTTCTCATGTTTGCTCAAAAAACATATTGAGATAATATGCACTATCACAAAAACAAATGTCTTTGAAGGACGACTCATACTCAGGAAGTTCTTTGCCATCTGTGGTTCAATCTCATGAGTTTAATCTGATATGGTGGGTTGTTAAAAATTGTATGATGCTTTAGATATTTTGAATTAACTTTACTAAGACTACTTTATATTCCATTTAAACTAAGTGGGAGCATTTTCCATTTCTGTTACCTGGACATTCTTGTTAACCAGCTTGTTTATCAGAGGACAAATCATGAGTCAATAATGTGTTATTATTGGGAGAGCAAGAGTGAGGGGAAGAAAGGGCATGATCTAAATGTGAATAATCAAAAATAATAAGGTTATCCTGGCAGAAAATTCAAATGAAATCTAGGCATTATAGAGTTGAAAGGAAACCTGACAACAGATTCAATAAGCCAAGATTTGATCTTTAACTTTTATTAATCATTCCTGGCCTGGTTGCCTACTCTGAAATATATACACCTGCCTTTATTTTTAATTAATTATAAAAATGCCTCAGAAAATTATGTTGGTAAATAGAAATAATCACCAGCATTGATCCTAATATAGCACAAAAGATGTAAAAGAATGATCATGAAGAACTGTAGAAGTATGTGCTGAATGCCTGAAGGTATCAATTTGAAGGAAATTAATGAGTACCCAGTAGGGGACTGAGAAGAAAGCAACAGAGAGTGAATATGAGACTAATAGAGCAAATAGGGAGAGAAAAAAAAGAAAAAACTAAAGAAAGAGAACAGAGAATGAAACAAAATGTCAATAATGAACAAAGAAAAATTCAAGGCATCAGATCACAAGGAGAATTTAAATGAGCAATCAGACTGAAGAAGGCAGAAAAGCAGAAAAGGCCAAAAAAGGAGTAACAATAGTAAGGGATAATTAAAAAAATTAAGATACTATTGAAAAAAGAATGACAACATAATACATGAAAACTTAGCATAATGTCACATTTTGATTTTATTTTGGATTATTAATTACACCTTCTCATTGATTCAATGAAATGACAACCTTTCAAGAGTTTAAATGTTCCGTGTGCTTTTTTTATATAGATATATGAAAGATAGTCATCACTATGGAGAACCAAAAACGTAGAATGGAACATTTACTGGAACA
>JAUBOD010000966.1:358687-381758 GCA_032353885.1 Nothura maculosa
AAGATAGAGACAGACTATTCTCAAGGTCCCCAGGAGAGGATAGGAGGCAATGGGCACAAATCCAGAAAACAGGAAATTCCTCTTTAACATAAGGAAAAAAAAAAACTCTTTTACAATGAACATGGTCGAATATTAGAACAAGACAGAACAAGTTGCCAAAGAGGTTGTGGAGCATCTGTCCTTAGAGATAGGCAGATGCTATCTCTAGCATCTTTCTCTTTGCAAGAGAAAGGCAAAAATGTACTCCTAATATTTCTAGTATTTTTCTGATGTAAGTCAAGTTAGGGACTACTTGTAAAACTGGCAATAATGCATACAGAGCAATATGATTTTTAAGTTGAGAGTGTCATTTAGTGAGGCTTATCAGTAAACTTGAGTGAGTTACTACTTTCATTCTCCACCCTTCCCAGAGGAAGGAAAAAGCTATTTTAAACCCATTAAACTTCTTCTGACAGATAAACAGAAACTTTTATCTACCATAGTTTACCAACCAGCTGAAAAAATATAAGTGGCAAAATATCATTTAGAAAAATAAATTAGCAGATTATGGTATTTTCTTCAAACCTCTACCATCATTCTTGGATTTTTAAGGAGTACTAACATGCTAATTATAACACTGCTGAAATAAACAGTACCTATTGTGATAAATAATTACACCCAAAATAATATTTGAAGTTATTATGAAAACAAATTTATTCATAATTCCAAATGATAGTTTACACTTTTTCACTTTGTAACACAAGAAATTGTGTTGCCTGCACACTAATATTTCATCAAAATGTGGCCAATAAAAATTACTGTCAAAGATAAGAGGTCTGCTTTAAGGGAAAAGCAAAAAGTGTGATAATAGACAGGCAGTAAAGATGTTTGCCTGAATAATTCATTGCCAAACCAGCCAATAAATTAGTAGGCTTATAAATCTTATAGATCCAAAGAAATCCATCGTATTTTGATATTATTTTACTATTTTATGCCCATGCGCCTGACTCCCAAAATTTAGATTCAAATCTGAACCTGAAGTTGCCTAAAATTGTGGTTAGGGAAGAAATCCAAGGAAATGGCTTTGGGTTTTCACTGCAAACCAAGGAAAACAGTTCTCAAAGTGAAAACCAACATTTTCCCCATTCAAAAAGCAATAAAGGTAAGCAAGACCATTTCTTGCTCTAAAGAGTTTATGTTCACACTGCGTTGAGTCATTGATGCAGAGTAGAATAGCATTTTCCTTTCAGACTCAAGGTGATTGAGACATCTCTGTGCAAAACCTACTGAGACAGCTGTCACTTTGATCCCAAGACTCAGCTTAGAGTAGTCTCTTGCCCTACCGTCTTATTAAGATGCTTTTCTACAAAAGCTGCTATAAGTCTGTGTCTCTCGACTCCATTTTTCCACAGAGAGTTTCCAGAACAAGGTAACTGTGAACGTAACTACAAATGTGATATATGACTTTGATGCCCAAACAGCATCCCCTATTGACTGAGAAGTTTATGATCATAGAATTATAGAACTATTATGGTTGGAAAAACACTTGAAGTTCTACATTAAAGACAGAAACAGCAGGAGAAGATGGCATGAGTCTCTATGATTTAAACTACCCTAGTGTCCCCTACTACAAGAAGTCACAAGGATGATGTTTACATGCTTGGCAAATGTTTAACCATAACTAGATTTAGCTTCATCCTGTAACATCTGAACAGTGGTGGGCCATGTTTATCAATACTAAAATACAGTCCTTTAAAACAAGTAATGTTGCTCTGCCCTCCACCTCAGGATGATTACAAATAAAGTCAAGGCACAGTTAAACAGATAGTATTAAAAACCTCCATGTCCACTAACCCAGGATAAGCTCCACTCTATTAAAGAGAAACTGTTATATCTATCTAGAGAAATTAGTGAAGCACAGTGTGTGGTGGAAGGAAAATTGGACATAGCGCACAACCTCATTGGAAAAGCCGGCTGTACAAAGCACACAGGAAAGAATGAAGTTGTCCAAATTCAACAACCAAATTCTTCATATTGTCCAAAAAACTCCTACAATTTGATGGCTACAAAATAGCTTTGAACTAAGGGAACATTCAGAAAGTGGAAAGGAAAATTAGTACTCTACCACTCAGGTCCCTATTTATCAAATCATATAAAATGAAATCCAAAAATTCTTCATCATTGCATTCTTTAGCAATCCATGGAAGCCAATTATTCATTGTTTAGAAAACACTCTTCAAATCTTTCTCTGAGACCCTAGCTCACCTACTGCTGTACAACAGAAATGTGAAATATACTCAACTGTCCAAACTGATTTTAAGGCAAAGAAACCATAAAATGCCTCAATCCTCTGGCTAATTTCCATGCAACTTTGCATTTCTGCTGCCAATTTTGGCTTCCATTTTACTCCAGTCCTCCTGGTATTTCTTAATGCACTTACCTAATGATTTATATAGCACCTATATCCTTAGCTATTAGCCATCCTTCTTATATAACCTTAAAAGGACTTGTTTAGATTTGCAGAGGGAAGGGGAAGAAAGGGGTCCTCCTGTGTGCGCTATGTCAAAGTTGTCAAAAGCTAGCAGTCTACCAATGCTTTTTTTAAAATGGCATATTATGAAAACAGTCCACATCCAGTTTCTCACTAAACTCAGTTTTACGATTCTACTTGTAGAAGTAGAGAGAGATAGAATCTGCATTTTGGTGAGAAACAGTATGTGAAGTATTCTATAATTTTCACTTTAAAAGGAGGCGAGAATTACTGGCTCTTTACAAACTTGACATATTCGGCGCAGACACACAAAAATTTAAACAAGTCCTTTTAAGGCTGCATAGCTTCTGTCTTAAAAAAAAAAAAAAAAAACCTCACATATTTCCTGGACTGGGTTGCTAGTGCTTCCCGGGGCTCTTCTGTGTTCTTCTGCGAGAGTCAGACTGTATGCTGCACTAAACACATGAACACACAAATGCCATCTTATTCCTCACCAGAGAGGAAAAGATGCACAAATGACACTTCTTCCATTCTCCTGAAAGGCTATAATAAAATCTTACAAATGGTTAGAAAAGGACAGTGGTAAAAATCGTACTAACCACAGCATTAAAAGGACAAGCTATTTTCTACCCTAGTGGCAATTTCTTTGCAGACATTTTTTCATGGTGTACTTTTTGTTTCCAAGTTCTACATTTCCTCCCTTCCTAATATTAGTATATTTTAAACCCCAGAAGGCTGATTACTTCATAGAATTTTATTTTTTTAGTGATCTGCCCTCACTGTAAATACATTCCATGCAACAAAAAAGTCTGAAGATGAAAATATCTTTTTAACTTTTTCAGCTTCTCTGTCCTCCAGCACATTGTGTCTCCATGGATACTCAAGGCTCAATTTTTCATTTATTCAGATTGCACACAATGCTAATGGTCTTTCTTTACATACAGAAATCACCACAGATTCCTCAGTAGAAATCTTTTCCATCTAAAATTGTTCTGTGAAAAGATTTTTTTCCTCTAATTTTGGTAAGAACGGGTATTTTATATTTCTAACAAGATTTTTGAGCAATGGACATGTCAAAGACCCACCCAAACGAGGAAGGTGAGCATAAATGGACTATAATTTTTTTCCAGAATAGACTGCTTTGGTAGGAGCAAGCCTCTTACATTTTCTAAGTGAAACTTTCTTTTTGCCTAGTTTATGACTTTTGCTTTAGCACTATTGTCCTTAATGGAAAGATGATGTCTTCCTTTCTGCTCAACCCTCAGTTGGACTCCTTATTTTGCCTTTCACTTGGGTGAAGTAATGCTCCTGCAGTCTTTAAGATGATATTACCTTCATTTCCTTATATATTTTCTTACAATTTCTCCATAAATTAATTTATCTTTTTGAACACGAGGGACCAGAAATCAACTCAGGTTCCCAGTAAAATTTCAGTAGTGCCTTATGCAATGCTATAGGCATTTCCCCTTCTCTGTTGAAAATCTGTCGCCTGATGCATCACACAAGGCATGCACTTGCCTGTGTTTAGAAAAGGACAAAATATAACAGAACAAAAAAACCTTGACATTTCAAAACTGCAACAACTAGCAATGAAAACCATGAAATTGTTCTGACATAATTTGGCCACAGTAAAAACCACATTTAATTTTTCTCTCATCTTCTATTCATTTTCATTCAATGTCTTTAATAGCGACTTCCTTGTCCTAAGGCCTTTCACACCAATGATGTCAGAATAATCAGCTTCTAGGTGCCTGAGTCTTCTCAGGCATTTTGCTTCTTCCCAAACGAATAGTTATTCTCCACAGCATGTCTGAAACGACTGATTTATCAAAAATATTTGCAATTAGATTTTGTTTCATGTGTCAGACCCCTAAATATTTTGATATCGTGTTATGACAAAGACCAAGGCAAGACTTCTACAGAGAATCTTTTACAAGAACAGTCAATACAGTTGATAAAAGATACACAAAAAGATATATAAAACTTTTGATACTCTAGTATTCTTATAGGCATTGAGAGATGGGGATCAGACAGTTCCCAGGATGTTGGCACATCACACAGTCATGTTCATACATTAGATAAATAGTAACTGTTTTCCAGGCCCTCATTACTAATTATTTTGGTTTTCATACAGTAGCATCAGTATCACTATTCTTACTAAAAATGAAAGCAGAAAAGACTTATAGTTCTGAGATCGTGTGTAAATTATTTTGAGGTATACTTCACCTTCAATGCGCTGTCACTTCACTTTAATTGTTTTGTTTTTATGTCCAAAGAACCTCTTATTTGCATCAGTTTCTTCTGTAAAGAATTCTCATGAATTTTCGACAATTTTCACACGTCCTTAACTTCCTGATCTCCAAGCCACCACTTTCTGCTCAGGATTTCTGTTTACCCTTTATTAAGCAGTCAATCATGCATTTAAATCTCCAATAAAACATTTTCTGCGATGTTCAGATAGTTTGACAGTTCAGTTGAGTTTGAGGCCTAAAGAAATTATAGGCTTTATATGTTAATTTCAGGCTGAATTTTGATCATTTTCCCTTTAAAATCAACTAAATGGGGAGCATTTGTTTCAGGACTGTTTTCATAACCAGTTCTTCTACAAGGCCATTCCTACGTAACAAAACCAAGCCAGAAATAGAGTGATCTTTTGATTCAATAACTATTAGGAGAAAAAATATGTTGGCTATTACGTCCAGAAATATCTTTCCTATCATTATTAATAGTATCTTCTCCAAGAAATTAAAATTTCCCATAGACATGTACGTCCCGGTAGTATTTTTTCTCTAGTATGACTAAGGACTTCTAAGCCATACATAAATCTGAAGTTGATGTCTCTAGCAGACTCCCACACTATCCCACTGCACCTGATACCTAACTTGATCAGTACATGGAAAGCTGAACAAGGGAGACTACATAAGTCTCCTCTGTACCTTTCTGGCACCTTGATAACAAGTTAGGAAGAACAATTAAAACTGTTGCTTATTAGATTTAGAATTCTTGCTAAATTCATTTCAAAGTCTTTGAATATTCCCAGGGATGGGAAAAAATCCACAGTCTTCACTAAGCTTTCAAAAACTTCTTAATTTTGTGAACTTCCCCTTTCCCTCTCTGAAAATTTACAGCTAACTAGCTGATCTACCTAACCTAAGAAAAGATTCTGTTTTAGACAGACATTTGCAAATGGACAAGTTTAAAGACAATTTCATCTTGATTTGGCACTTCAGAAGCACTTCTCACATTTGTAAAAAAAGCAGTTGGAAGCAATTTCAGTGCACTTACATTTATTAACATTTAGCATGAGAAACTGTCTCAAAATGCTGTATTTAAAATCTTGCATATAGAAATCAGATGGGCATTTATTTCCTTTGAACGTTTTTCTAAGTGTCACCAAAATTTTACAGCCCTGAGGAAAACGCAGGACAGAGCTAAAACACTTTGGCACAAAACAATGAGGCACACGCAGTTCTGTTCCTTTCTTTCCCTATTCAGGTTCACGAAATGCAAAAGAATCCCCTATGCTTAATGTCACACTTGAAGTTTTACAAATATAAATTACATTTCCCACAGAAACCGCTATGTGTTCCTGGAGTGTGTGCACAGTGCAGAGGGCCACTCCATAGCACAGAGGTAATGATTCTAAGTCTAAAGTGCCGCATTGTGAGAGAGGGATAGATAAAATGTGAATGGACAATGTATTTATTTTTTAAATTAACTCAGCTAGCAATAGATTTTTATTTAACTAATAGGCATTGTTCTATGGCTTTTTAATCCTGTAGATCTAGTAAAGCAAATAAATTGGGGAGGGGATGGGGACTGGAGAGATTCATGTTCTTTCCTTAAGTTATAGTCAACTTTGTCAAATGTGTCTAGCGCATTCCAGGCAGAAGTGAAATTTTCATGTTGAAAGTGTATATTTAACCATTACTATGAAAAGAGGAAAGCTACAGCCTTCCCTCACGTTCACCTCTGGATAAAAGAGTTCATTGCTTACTGTTCCTGGAGAAGAGAGGCAAACAAAGACGAAATCTGCTCAAGGGAGCAAATGATTCTCGTATCCTAATAGTTTGTTGTTTCAGAGTTTAACACAGTAGAGAGGCGTCTAGGAGCTTCCTCCTCAGTTGTTACTCCAAGTGCAATGAACTGGCACCCTCTCAATCCCTCAATCTTCTTTGGGCACCAAAAGAGGGCTCAAAAAAAAAAACCAAAAAAAAAAACCCACAGAGCAAAAACACAGGTACTCAGCTTCTCCTTCCTCTTCTGCTTCTGGAGGCAGCAGGTGACACTCTTTTAGGAGATGCTTCTTCAGGGGTACATCTGAATAAAGTAGTTACGGCATCTATTTAAGGATTAGAAATAGGAGGCAAGGAGGAAGGGGGAAAGGCCCTGAGGGTTGCATTCATCTGAATGAAGAACGCTGCAATGTCCACTGCTGAGCTCAGGCTCCATTTATAGTTGATGTGGCAGAGGGCATGGGACAGAGGGCATTTTCTCTCTTTCACTTCTGGCCATGATATGAGCTACCATCAGTCAGCTCTCCTATGCAGTTGTCTGTCTTCCCTGTGCATAAAAGCTCACACCTGAAGGAAGGAACAAGTGCAAAGCAGAGTGTCCAGGTAGACCTGCAGAATGTAGAAGTCTACCAGAGCAAAGTACAGAGTACAAGTACTCCAGCATGAGCACAGAGTAAGCTAAAAGATCAGATTGCTCCAAGAATAAATTAAGGCTATTATAAAAAAAAATGACTATTAGTCACAGAGTTTTGGAAGAGTCCCTCAACTAAAGGCATAAGACTGGGGAAAAAGGAAAAAAAAAAAGAGAAAAGAAAAAAAAAGCACTTCTAAAAGCCTGCTGAATTTATATACGGGTTATTGCATAGCTGCTCGCAGTAGAAATGGGCTGCAATTCGTGACCCAGGAGATCCCCTGGGAACTTTGACTCCTCAATACTGGTCAAACTGAATTTTGTTAAACTTGCCACATATTTTCATTCCAAAGAAATTGCTTTCCAGCTTTGAGCATGTATAAAGAACTCCAACCTCAAAGGATTTTCTTATAAACGGACACAGTCGCATCGAAACAGAGACAGTGTGAAGGTTTCTGTGAAACCTTTGGGGAAAGGCTCAGTCCCCTAATTTGCCAAACATGTGGGCAATAATTGCACTAGTTTGTTTCCCGAGTGCTTTTACTGCTTGCTATACCCATTATTTCTAAAGAGGAAAGAGATTCTCTGGGGAACAATAATTAATAGAGTCAGTCAAGAGATCATTTCCTCTGCCCCTCAGCTATGCTAAATAGCACAAATCTCCAGGAAATAGAGTAAAGTGTGAGTGTTAAAAAGCATCCAAGACACTACAAACAGGAGGAAGATGTGTAGTGAATAGGTGACATAGGCATGTTTAAAGCAGTGCAAGAATAGCACTCCTTTTTTTTCTTATTTTTTCACTTCCTTTTCTTCATTCTCTTCTTCACTTCTTTCTTTCTCTTTTTTTTTTCATTTTACAGCTTCCCTCAATGCTCAGTCTACATGAATTTCTTTCTTAATACGTTAAGTACGTGTTTCAGTGGTCAGTTAGAATGCCTAACCTACATACATTTAGGAGCATATAAACCAATGGCAGCATGAATGAGCCAGGAAACTACCACACTCCTGACATAAATAGAAAACCATGGGATTAAAAAGTGCCTTGTAGGATCATCACTGTCCATCCCCATAACAAGCTCAAAAGGTTATTCCCAAAACTACAGCTTGTGCTGTCAAAATTATACTTTTCTCTTTTTCCTTCCTTTATTTTTCAGAGTTATTTGCTTGTTTATTTGTTTTTGGAAAGAGAAATTTTCCACTGAGAAGAGAGGTTCTTAAAGGAAAGAATTTTAGAAACATAAATATCCAAAAACCTCAGGTGATCACTTATAATACAAACATTGAATACATTACAGCAGAGGAGTGGTTGTTAGGTATTATGTTAGCAAATTAATCTTGCATGGTAACATGTAAGTTTCTATCTTGTGTACTAAATAAAAGTTAACATAAATTCTTTGATTTTTTTTTCAGATCGCCCTTATTTAAGGAAAACTAACCCTTCACAAAGAAGCTGCAAAATGGATAACAGAATATGATCCCAGAAAGCTAACTGAGATATCTTCTAACAAGAGAGAATGACGTTTCTGTTAGGCTTTCGAGGGACCAACCAGCGAGGCTTTCACTCTTGCACATGGCAGCTGTGCTGGCAACGTTATTTCACAGTGTGGTAAGTGAATAATCTTGTGGATAACCTCAAATGAAATGCTTCCAAGAGACAAGAAATAAGACAGTAGTATACGCATAAACACAGCATTGAAATACATACAAATACGCCGCTAATGCCTTGTAATACACATGCACGAGAAGGATGTAAAACAGACACACACAGGATTACAACTTTCTCTTTTCCTGAACAAGTTCCTTGCTCTTAGCATTGTTCCTTGCTGGCATGATAGGAAGGGAGGTCTGCGTTCTCACTTGGCCTTCACCTTTGTGGGTCTGTCAGCATGGATGCCACTAGACCAGAAAATTTTATATGCATTTATAAATCAATCTCTGATTTTTCTCATTAGTAATGTTGAGCAAACTATAGTCAAAGTCTTCGGAAGCTAACAATCCCCCGTACTAGTGAAAACCAACCAAGTTTGTAGAGAAGACTCAAGATTCTCCAAATAGCCACAAGATGATAGCAATTTTTTTCGGCCCTTGAGATTCAGCACTATTTCTATAGAAGAAACTCCCTTAAAGTGTTCTACACTGTCTCACTCAGCCCAGGCATCACATAGGGGTGTGTGCCAGCAGCACAGGGCAGGGCAGACACTACAGAAGACACCTAGCAAAGCCTGAGTAAAAGTGCATTTAGTGAATCCTCTGAAACCCTGTGTTATTTTTCCTCCTCATTTAGAAGAAGAAAATGCTACTGCAGGCTGCTGCTTCTTGTCAATACTTCTTGTTAATGTTTCTTGTCAATGCTGTTCAGGTCAATAAGATAGGTCAGTAATAGTCCTGACCTTTATTCTTCAGTCAGTTTGCTTATTCACAACTATCTCAGAGCTTGAAAGCATCATTTTCAGGGTATAAACGGCATGGGGTGCAACACAGACAGAAAGGACGATGCCTACTGCAAAGAAATCTCATCTTAAGACACCAGTATAACAGAGTGCCAAGAAACAGACACCTGTCTGCCTAATTTTGCTTCAAGCAGAACTCGAGGAGATTTAAAGAAAGCTCACCATAAATCAACCTCGTTTCTCTATACGATGCTATGGGAAAAGACTGTTTTGTTACCTGCTTATTTGGATTCTGCCTGAAAAAATAGTTTACAGTTAAATATTTATCTAAATAGCTAAATATGCACTGTGATGAATCAGAATATTGTCGGCTCATTGTAGCCACCAAGTTTAAGTTGTACTTTAACTTGCTTTAAAACGAACCCACAAAGAAAGCTAGAGGCAGTTTAAGAAAAATTAGAGAAAGAGAACAAATAGCAGGACACACCAATTCCTCACGATAACTGCTTTAAGGGCAGGCATTTGTCCCAGAATAAATGTGACTTCTTATTTTCTCCCTTGCTTGATGGATTAATATCAATTTTACTGAGTTAACAGAAATCAATATAATATTACTACTACTTGGCAAAGTGTTTCATGCCAGAAGACAGCAAGATGAATCATGATGAAAATAACAAGATCATTTCCTGAAACCAAGGACATACACACTTCAGTGCTATTGCAGCTGAGTGTCCCAAAATGTTTTAGATGTTCCATAGATCAAATACAGGTGCTACTCCAAACAGTTTATAAGATTTTTTTTAGTTATTAAAAACTACAGTAATAATAGGCACAAAAAGGAGAACAGGCAAAATAAAGGATTTTATATTATATACAAGGACTTTTTAATAAATCATGAACTTGCATAGTTGCTTTGTTCAAATAGGGGTACACTCTCATAGCTCTCCAGTTTTGATTTTTAATTAAAATAGCTTTAGGATGACAAGATGTAACATATCATGTTCTAAAATGTTCAACTCTACTTGAAAATACATGTGTTCACACATCACCTTTTCAGGCAAGAAACATTAGGAATGTATTTCTAATGTTTCTCTCTGTAGTTTACCGCCACATCAGCTCTAACAAAGAGAACTCCAGCTTTGCACTAGAGGTTGTCTATGATTTTAAGGGATACTCACAGGATATATATTGCTTTAATTAGATTTACAAATGAAATAGAATTCAAATGTCTTTTGATGACAATAAATTTACTGAATTCTCTAGAATTAAAATATACTACATAAAATCTCTATTTTCTTCAATTGTGATAATAACACAGGACATATCTGCATACAAGGTACTCTAGGGAAGGAAAGAGAGTGCTTAATCTACAATATGAGTTTTCATTATAAGAATTCTCTCAAAAAAAGACCAAAAATAAGAAAAAGCAGATTCAAAAGCCATCTAAGTTTGCAGAGAATGTGAAACAAGCCCAGTATTTTTCTACAGATGATTCATATGCCAGTGTGTAAGAAATGACTGCTGCATATGAGTTTCTGCACAGTATGCAGGCAGGAGACTGGGGCATGCAGAAGAGCAGAATGATGCAGCAGGAGAGAGGAAACGCACAAATATAAATGGAAAGAGGAAGTGGATAAAGACGTATTTTAAACAAATACCACATGAGGAATCCTAAGAATACTGAAATCAATCTCCCTGTTATTAAGCAGGCATATGAATATTGGGATTTTCAAAAGTAATAACTGAAGTCCACTTTCAGTGATGAAGTCCAGACTTCAGTATGAGCAAAGTTACAGCATTTCCAACAGAATATTTCCAACAGACAGAATATTTCCAACAGACAGAATCTTTACAAAATATACCATAAGCAAAATATCAATCCATGTAAAATGACAACCTTACGCTGGCCTAGTGCTCTTCGTATACTGGAGAATGTGGATTAACAAACTGAGTGTGAACACACACAGAACAGAAGAAATGAAAAACCCTGCTCCTTCCTGTGGCTTTTAGTGAAAATATAATTTGCAAAACCTCAGACAGTGAAATAAATAATTATCAATAGTCAACTGTGTTACATTTATTTCTGAAGCCAAAAATGTATTGCAGACTAGATAACTGATTAAATGGTATAAATATTCCACTAAAAACAATACAGGATGAGTTGGACTGAAAATGTGTTTTGGACAAAATCTTCTCAAAACAGTCGGGTTGACCATCTGTATTTCATAATGGCTCATTTTCTCATTTTCTTGAGAGAGACAGAATTTAAGTGAATTGAAAAATAATAAACAAAAGGCCATACTAAGGAACAGGTTTCTAAAGGAAAGGAATTCAATGATGTTTCTCCAGTCGGAATTCCTTTTTCAGGCATAAATTCTACATAAAGGGCAAACTATCTAAACAACTGGCACCAAAAAAATGAAAGAAAGATACATGCAAACCTCACTTAATGTTACAAGAAAGGCAAAAGGTACCATATTCATAGCCACAGATTGCAACTATAATGACTTCCTGGCAGCAGATTTTTTTTGTCAAACATTTCAGGAGTGCATACACAGACAGGAGAAACTCGCACAAACTTGCTACTCTTTGCTCCCTGTGTATTTCCAATTACTCTCTATTTAGCCTATGGACAGAAATCCTGCCCTTTACCTTTATCAGCTCTGCAGAAGGAGGAGGAATTGGAAACCAGTCTGACTGCTGCAGCACAGTCACAATTACTGGGTGTTTTGTACGAGCAGCAATGCTTGAAAAAGAACCCGCCTGACCTTTCAGCTGCCTAGATTTACAGGACTGGCTGCTAGAAGAGACGTCTTTAAATTCAGCTAGGGAGTGCTCAGAGTCACCAAAAGGTAATAAAGCTGACAATCTGAAGTATAACATCACCCTCGCAATGTGTCTTAATGCCAGTAAAACATATTTAATGCCTTAAAATTACAAGGTATGAATATGATGCACCAACGTAAACTGAGAGATAGATGAATTTAGATGCCTAATTGGACATAAATAAATGAAAAGGGATACAATCTGCTGTAACACACTGTGGGAAAAGTCCAAATTTACCCCACTGCAGGAACAGCAACACTCCTGACACCAGGACTGCCTAGTTTATAAACATAACGCATACTGTGACATCTTTGTTTTAACAGTCATAAATGCTGTTCTAGACCTGAAGGGATTAAATTCTCCTAGCTATTACACAGCTCTCTCTAGAAGGAAAATACACAGTTCAGGCACCACGGACAGCAAACAAAGTCTCCATGTTCATGCAGAAAGACAGAGATTCCCAAATTTCTCACATAGAGCAAAGCTTCCAGAGTCTACAAAGCTATTAAATAAAGCAGGACTTCTAGAAGCACTTCTAAGTCCTGGATCACCTCTGCTGGGATGATTGTTCTCCATTAGTCAGCCAGCAGGAGGGAGGATTTTCTCCAAAACATTAATAAACCAGAAGGTCATTTGCTGATCAGTAAGGGCAACAGCACCTTTGCTGTAAATAAATGAAAGCGACTCACACCTTCCTTGTTAAATTTAGTAACGACAGTGTTTGATAGAATAATAGTTACAGAAAACTGTACAACTGCATAGCTTGCCCTTTTTTACCTCTTTCTCCCCTGTAATTCTGATGAAGATTAATTATGCTCCATTGTAAATTTTTTATCATCTTAACTTCCCATAAATATATAATTTGGTATTACTTCACATGGGCTGTGTAACAGTGCATGGAAAATTTTGAGTAAAATGCAGATGTATTCTGGATGTAGGTAAGTAAGAGGTAAATAAAGCTCTCAACTTCACAGGCAATTAGTCTGTTTTCCCATGGTCTTACACTGAATTTCTGATTTACGTCAAATTAAATCACACCTCTTGAATACATTTCAGGACAACAATATGCAGAAGGATTCTATAAATATTTATAGAGGATTTTTTATTGATGCTTCTCATCAGCTCTGAGAATAAAGCGAATCACTTGCAAGTGCCTATCTTCCAGCCAGCAATGTCCAGCTGCAGGATCATGCAGCCCCATAAAAACAAAGGAGCCCAGAATCAGCCGCTCTTCAGGACCATGTATCAAAACTAGTCCTGCTAAAAGGAAAATTTGTATGCCCTCAAGCTCAACAAATGGAGAATCTACCAGTTTCTAGAAATTCTCCTGTTGAAGACAAGTAACTGACCCAGCAAAAAAACAATGGTTTTAATTGCCAGGACATGCCGAGAACAGGACTGACTCCTGGTCACACAGCGCAGGAGCACGTTAAATCTTTTGCCATTTGCTCCTAGATGATGTAGGCTTTTGCACATAGCAAGTAGCTGGCGGTAAGCAATGCAGAGCTCAGCTACGATAATGATATGCTACTGCATCACCACCAATAGGAGCCTCCTTTACTCATTCAGGAGTAGCCCCAAGTGGGCAGCACCAATGCAATTGAATCCTGAGGTTACAAGGACACAGGTCAGCAGCTCCCTACTGTAAAAGCCCATCTGCCATTTCTGAGTTGAACAGAAGTGCTAGGACACAGCTGTCAATTACCCAAATGATGCCGAAAACCAATGCAGATGCAATGCACTAAGGAGTGTCCTCCGGTAAAAACATGTCATCCACATACTAACTCATTCTCAAGACCTGAAGATCCTACATCCCTTGCAGGAAGGATACAATGATCCTTAGGGATCAGATTCTCCTCAGTTTCATATTTACCTTTTCTCCTATAAGATGAGACAAATGGATCTGGGTCAAAACTCCCACCCTTGCTCTTCAGAGACATTGCAGAGGGCACTAAATATATGAGATTCAAGCAGCTGCTGTTCTGAAAGGCATCCACCTTCCAACAGAAGGCCAAGTCATGCCCTTACTCTGCTACCACCTGTTTGTACCTACTGGTCCTGATGTGCTCAGATGCTGCAATGAGCTATGAGCCCAAATATGAAAGTCCCACAGGAAAGACCAGAAAAAGAAGCACCTAGATAAAGAAGGAACCAGATGCTCTGGGGAATCCCTGATTACTCACAGAGATCTCTGCTTACAAATGAACAAAATCCCCTAGCCCTGCCACGTGTTCTTCAGTACCACACTCTGCACAAAAATAAATCCCTCATTTACTTTTATTTAAGATAATTTTCATGGGAATAGGGAATGTTTATAACATTCTATATGTACAGCTGCCATTAAGGGATACACAATCATGCACATATTAATGATAGCCAGAAATGATATAGGACATGAACAATTTGCCACTGATGAAAAAAGAAGCATTTGAGGCCATGGCACCAATTAAAGGACAGTTTACCCAGAGGGTCACAGGAATGTAAGACAGTTTGCCAAGAGAAATATATGGTGTGGCTGCTACAACAAGGCAGGAATGACCATTTGTTTGAAGATTCGTGACACATGACACATTAAAGCAATGCGAAAACTGGTTGTAAGCACCTACAGTTTTTTTCCTACACAATGTGGGCTTTTCTTTTTTTTCATACAGATAGCACTAAATAATAAAGTCAATCAAGACCTACTCCTCAGGAAAGCGTGACTGTATTACTGAAATTTCTAGCAAGCTTAATATCCACCTATCAAATGATCATCTTCAGATTCACAGCTTGCGATTAAAAAATAAAACTCATTTTTTTTTTAAGCCTTAGGATATATATTTATAGGAACAGACTGCAAAAAAAAATCTTTGCAAATATTATATACTTATCAACACCAAGACAAGACAGATTTCAAGAGATACAGACCTAAGACATAAGTAGCCATATATTCAAGATGTGTGATTTCAAAAATGTTAGTTGTTCAAAGTAGACAAAAAACCTGGCAGTAGACAAATCCAGTGAAATTACACAGCACAATACAATGATACGATCATAGGATCATCTACCTTCATAGCAACGTAGCAAAGATGTTTGCGAGTCAGATGCAGATAAAGTAATACACAAAAACACATAAAAATGTTATTTACAAACAGTAAAATAAATTGTACAATGAAAGACCTGACAGTGTCTGTGATTGCCACAAAAACACAAGTATCCAGCTATGCAATAACAACGACAACCTTGCAAGCAGTTAGAATTAACACTTAATTCTTCTGGCATACCTGAGGGCATCAGAGTCTGAAAAGACCCAAACTTTGCTCATGTTGCCTTTAGCAACCAAACACTATTGCAGTCGATAAAAGTACTGTTGTAATATCCGATTTCCCATTAGCAATTCCTAACACTCTTTTTGAGTTAGTAGAGGATATATTCAGGAAATCCTTTTAACTGTGCACAGTCGATAACGTCTTGGATAGTAACTGCTAGTAAGAAAAACATTCATTATTTTTCTTTTTTGAGCCAGCCAGCCTTGATAAGACCCAGCATTCTCCCCAAGGGAGCTTTAAGAGTTGACACTCCTTTAGGGAAAGTGAATGTGAACCACATGGATATGTCAGCCAAGGCTTGCTAAAGAAAGGTTTTCAGATTCCTTTTGTAAGGAACACAATGTGTGCACACCTCCTTTATTCCTCAGACAAGAAAAAGCCATTTCATTTTCATGTCTGTAGTCTCAAATATCATACAAAAGCAGGAATAGTATGAAATTTGAACTTTGAATATGTCTCGTCCGAGTCACTGAGTTCAATTACACTTCTGCTAAAGAAATAGGTATTCCATTAGAGCAAGAGTGGAGAACAGTATTTCCATGGGAATAATAACCCATGGGCGACAATCAGAGGCACTTAGAAGAGAACAGAAAGAAAAAGTTGAGAAGTGTTTAGGAGGTCTTGTTAGCATGCTATGTAAAACAGGTTGTTTCTTAGGTGTTATTTTGATTTCCAATTTAGAGTTGGATAAATTAGCTTCTTCAAAAGCTACGGCTAGCAAAAATATTTCGTTGCTTTTTGTTAATAGAAACAAATACCACTAGAAAGGAATCTCCTAAAGCATTCATAGTCCTTTCCTCACAGTACTATGCAAGGGCACTCGGGCTTAAAGGAAATTAAGGATCATTTGATGATAAATAAAAGTAGAACAAATATTTAAATGTATCTGCAACCTAAGTCATCATTCATTTATATGACTTCATTCTTCAGGCGAAAAAATGTAAAAAGCCATGCACAAATTTCAGAAAAGTTCTTGCAAATGGAACTGAAAGACAAAGCATAAGTCTGTAAAAGAAATACCTACCTCATGGCATCTGGCATTTTTACTTATAGATAGTTCTCTCTCATCAACCACCTGCACATCTGAACATCTTTTCAAAGTTTGCATCTATTTTCACTCACCAGTTCTTTCAGAAAGAGACATATTTTCACAGAACAGAAAAAAAGAGGAAGTAAAAGTACCCTGTTCAAAAGCACACAAGGTGAGTGTGACAGAGCCCCAACTATCCTGTTCTTGCCTTGCACTTCAGCTGCATGGTCAATCTTCTTTTCAGGACTGCACAAACTACTGATTTTGACTGCATATGACCATAGACTACCACAGTACTGTGACCTTGAAATCTCCTTCATATATCAACTTTAATAAGGACTATTGCTAGTTGATTAAAACTCCTATCAAAGAAATGGATAAGCATGGATTATACCAGAGACATAGATGTCTGTCAATTAATGATTTTGTTTTTCCTCAAATAAATGTCCTCAAGCTCAAATCATACATAGTTTTACTGAGCAATATCTTTGCAACTATTACAAGAACTGTATTTGCTTATTTACTATTACAAGAACTGTATGTTTGCTGCAGTGATAAACTACATGATGTAAAGAACAGGCAAAGAAATCAAATGAAAGGGAAGCTTTACCTCCTGCTGCCACTTCTAATATCCCTAAGATCACCTCTGATCACAGACAACGTCTGGGTCAGACTAATACAACCACATCAACGCATCTCTCCACCTGACTTCATAAGCCTTGACAAACTTGATCAGCATCTGCCTCCATCCTTCCTGCAGTCTCATAAACACGCCTTCACATCTATATTTAGATGTGCCATCACTGAGAGAAAGGAAGTTCATATTCACATGTGTGTGCAGGGTGCCAGAAATACATTAACAGCCCAAGCACTGTTAAAAAATTGAATTTTTCCTCAAATTTTCTAGGAGCCTGTGACACACATGAGAGTTCTTCACTTCCTCCCTTCTTCTCCTCTTGGCTCTTTGGTGTTAGCTCAAAACTGCTTACATGACTGTAGGAGCTGCCAACACTTGCTTCAGATTCCATCAGTATCAAAGTTTGGCCCTGGTCTTCACTACTGAGCAACACAGCAGTGCTCAATTCCTCTATTCATGTATGTTCCTTCAAGTTTAGCAATAAAAGTACTTTCTGAATGCTGCAACATGAATCACTGTTGTCCATGGAAAATTCATTCAAATGAAGAAAAAAGGACTGGGCTCAATAGTGATCTCAATTTGTATCCCCCACCCCTTCAGCAAAGAAGTTCTACAGTCATGAAGTCAGCCCAGGTTCCTGATTAATAAATCTGGAGAATCAAGTGCATAAATTTGAACATCTATTCACTCCTTTACTGCTAACTGCTACTTCTTTAATTTGCTTATTTGACCATGTTGAAAATATTCTTCAATTTCTTAATCTGAAACAAAACCTACAGGGTGACTTTTTCAAGCTAAGTAACTCAGCCTTTGAGAACTCAGAATATTAAAAAAATATGCTACTGTCTTCTCTAGAGCCGAGAAGCTTGATTTTTGTATAAGTAAGAGCTTAGTCTAACACCAGGAAGCACAGGAGGTACTATAGAGCTACTCTGCACATGCGCTGCTGGGCTCCTGCTCCGGTCTCCTCCTGAGCTGCTTCCTTATGGAGTGCCCTTGGGAAGACAGAGAAACCAGACACGTTGTTTAAACGAAGGCAGCCCATTCACAGCAGCTACTTTTCTAAAGGGCCACCCAGCTTTTTCTCAAAACATCAGTGGAGAGGGGAGGATCTGAGATGCCCCAAGGAAGGAAAACAGCCTACGACCACGAGGACTATTTGTACAGTCTCAAGCTTGCTCCTGAAGAGCCTTGTTGAAAAGAGAGGCCAGGAGCAGTCCAGTGGGCCAGACAAACGATCTTGGCAAGCCTCCTTCAGCCCTGGGGCCATCTCTTCAATGTTTTACTTTAAAGAGAAAGAGGGAAGCTGCTGTTATTACTCCTGCAAGATAAATTACCTGTAGGATTTGCTACAATCACTGTAATAAAAGGGGACTGCTTGTGGCACATAATTTTGCTGTTAAAAACTGTGAGTGTCTGAAAGCTTGAGTCATCAGGCAACGTCTTGAAACCAGAAGGACAAGCAACTCTTTTAGATTGTGGATTCTTGCAAAACACAATCATATCCACAGGAGGAGGTCAGTACTTGGCTCTTGCTCACATACACATTTTTACTGTTCTAGTTTACAGTTTTAAAGTGTCACCACCAATCTCACCATTCCACTCTGAATTATTTTGTAATCCATTACTGTTACAAGTAACAACTAACGTAACTATGACTAGAATACTAGGGGGAAATACCTATTATCTTCTTTTTAATTCTTTCTGTGCTCCAGAAAGTGTTCTGTGGTTTGCCAGTGCCCTAGTTTGCCTTCCAAACCGTTCTTTCGTTTTCTTCACCCTTCCACACAGTAGCAGACTTAGTATGGTAGAAACAAACCTGAATGTCACACCAACAGAGGGTCAACTGGACACAGCCTGAGTGAAAACACAAAACAACAAAATGCCTGAAATGCTACTGGAGCAAGGAAAAAATACATCTGCTCTCAAAATATTCAATGGGATGACATCTGAACTGGATACAAGCTAAGTATCCATACTGGAGTCACAGGCTTGAACTAATTAGTATTTATGCCTTCTCTTTGTCCTTTACAGACCCAAATGTCCCCTCCACCCAGTACGTAGCAGTAGCAACCTGGCAGAACTCCTGGTTCCTTCTCCAAGGAAGACTTATGCCTCCTGGCTTCAAAATAATCCTCTATAGTACTCCACAGGTCAAGGCAGGCACGTCCAAACCCCAGCTCCTCTCTGTCTTCCCCTGTTCCTCAGCTGACAACTCTTCACTGAAATCCTTCTGATAGATATTTTAAGACAAATTTGATTAAAATGGCTATATGTAAGTCAGAACACACTTCAGCTTCCCACTTTGGTCCCCTACAGCACTTATAGTATAGCACCTGAGGCTATTTCTAGTCTTTTCTTCATGTATAAAAAGCTACAATTCAAAATGTCAATGGATTTCTTAAAGTAATGTAAGTATAGGATCACTTACTGGTACTTTAGCTAAAATATATGAAAAGCCATTCTTTCTTTCCCCTGTAAAACTGCTGCTAAGATGCAAAAAAAAAAAAAAACCCACACGAATTTAGGAACCAATAGGAAGAAAATTCAAGTCATGAAGGGGATCATCCCATTTTCAGAGAATCATAGAATGCTTAATATTGGAAGGACCTCTAGAGATCATCTAGTCTAACCCCCCTGCACACGCAGGGTCACTTAGAGCACATGGCACAGGGCTGCATCCAAGTTAGTTTTGAAGATCTCCAGAGAAGGATATTCCACAACCTCTCTTGGCAGTCTGTTCCAGTGCTTTGTCACCCTCACTGTTAGGAAAACTTTCCTAAAGTTCCTTTCACTTTGAAGGAAAAAAAAGTCCTGGAACATCTGGAGTTTTAACATCAGTTATGGGTACTGTAATACCAAAAACAGTCCATAAATCAGACCGCATAGCAAAGATGATTAATGGGCAGATTAGACAAACCTAGACATAAAAATAATGTCTGCATGTTTTCATTAAAATACTTCATGGATGCAAATGCGAGATACAATATGGATCAGAAAAGGAGACAAAATCTCTAGGTTGGTTAAGTGATATATCTTGCGAGGAAAAAAAGATCATCTTAATCCATGTTAAGTGTGTAACCCTCCTTTTCTTCACAAATATATTTCTTTAGAAATACATCTTTATTTTTCTTCTACTGGCTGATTTCTTCTAACTAACTTTTCACTGAAGAATATTTAAAGTGTTGAAAATGAGTTCTTTGGTACCAGAGCTTTCGGACAATACAACACCAGAGCATGACTGGGGCATAATCGCCAGTCCTCTCACTCACACTCAGCATACAGAGGATAAACCACAACCCTGATTACATGATCATAACGATAGAATATATACTCCATGAGTATAAATTATGCTTGCAAGTATATTATGAAATTCCAGAATCAAGTTGGCATCCAGGTTGATTTTGGCAATAGCTACATTACTATGTAATTATTGCTACTTCCTAGCAGCAGATTGCGGAGGAAGAAGCTGGCACTGAGAACTTGATAGACATAGCCTTGATAGATAGATGAATTTCAGAAGTTTACAGTCAGGCTAGCTCTAGCACGCTCCTGAGGGACTGGACAACATTGGGAGTGCTGCTGCAGCACATCTTCCAGTTTAGCTTCTTCTGAACAGAATCCAGTTCCCATGCTCCAAGGCTGCCCCGAGATGTGGACGAAAGCACTGCAGTGGGGAAGACTGGGAGATTGGCTTCCAAAGCACACTCCGGATCCAAACTAATGCCTCCTTACACTCTTTTATAAAAATTATGAAACTTTAATTATCAGTCTTAAAAGGCAAATGAAAAGCCCACCATAGAAATAGCTATAATTTGTTCTGCCAACAGATTAATTGCTGCTAAAATACTATAACACAGTATAATTTTTATTTCACGGTTATCAAAACACTCCAATAACTTGGTTTGTATTTAGACCACGCAATTATTCAATGTTAAAAAGAATGGTACCAAGTTACATTTAAGCAGTAATTACTAAAGCCTCAATCCAACAAAGTTCTAAAGGCTTAGCCTATCTTCAGGTCAGAAAGCATTTGATTTCAATAAGACTGTTCACAGTCCTAACATTAAGCATATGCAGAGTATCTGGAACTATATTCTCTTCCCCAAGAAACAGCATCACCTACAGAGTCCACCTTCCTCCTAGATGTAAGTGCTATTTACTCCTAATATTAGAAATATTTGAGGATCCCATTTTCCCCTTTAATACCCTATTGAGCAATCAAAGAACTGTGGTTCTACAACGGTCGCCTGCTGTGGCTGGCCAGCCTTGCCTTTTTCTCTGCATGACTGCTGACTTGAGCTCAATGCATTATCTGCCACTGACTGCAGGCAAGAAAACACACCGATACCGAACCGACAGAAACAATAATGTGTTTGTAAGCAGTAATTGATGGTAGACTGACAAGCACAATCACAGGAAGTAATAAAAGTTTCATGGAGCTAGCATGTGACATAACTGCTATCGGTCCTACTACGTGCCCGAATACGAACAGGGCAACTCTTCCATTCAAAGAATGGGGTCCTATTAATTTGATGCATGGCAGTTATTCAATGAATTAATTACCGCTACCCACTTTTTAATGCAAAAATCCAGTTGCTGCTGTATGGATGTTTCAGACAAGCTACTAGTGCTCCTCTCTAGCAGCTGTAGCATTCCTGCAGTAACTGAGCGTACTCAGGGACAGCCGGAGTTGAGTGAGTACAGGAGTATTTTTTATGAAAGACACTGCTAAAAAAAGAGAAACTCTTCCAGACCATTCACATAAGGTTTAAGAAAAAGGCATGAGAAACTTAATCAAATGGCCAATATACTGAAGGAATCAAACAACAAGGTGAGAATAACATACCGTAACTTATTACACAAGCAAATATCAGCTCAAGGGATAATGACTCTTTCCTTGCAGTTTTACTCACCAATACTAGAAATGTAAGTCTGCTTAGACTCACAGTTCCCACAAAACTTCATCAACTGCAATAAAATTACCCCTTAGTTGCACCAGTGCGAAGGATGGCTCTATCATCCCTCTCGCCCTCTGACTCGTGCTAGGGTTTCTTGGGGCTTTCGGCAAGGAGGCCGTTAGTTGTTTTCATCTGGCTTTTTTTTTTTTCCTAAGTAACCGAGAAAATGCTCCTAATAAGGCCAGTAGAAAGGAAGTGGCTTTTCGGCAGCACGGGCTGTTGTGCACAAAATAACCCAGCACCGGAGTATCGCAGAGGATGCAACAGCCGCCACGCAGGAGGCGGCTACCGAGCGCACGCCGGCCACTGCTGCTCCACTCATCCCGGGACTTGCGAGAAGGCAGGGACAAATTCCCCACGCAAAGGGCTCCCCACGCCTCCCTCCTCGCTCCTAGGGCACGGGGCTGCCCCATGGGGCGCTAGGCGCGCCCTGCGACTCCGCTCCCTCCGCAGGGCACCTCACCCGCGGGCACGGGAGCGCGCTGAGCGGCGACCAAGCGCCCGGGGCGGGGAGGAAGGCGCCTGCCGTCCTCCTCTTCCTCCTCCTGCTCGGGACGCTGCCGCCTCGCCCCGAGATGCTGCCGCTGCGCGCCCCGCACACGCGCGGCCACGGTGGGGCACAGGGCCGCCCAGCGCCATGGGCTGCGCGCTGCCCGCCCGTGGCCCCGCACCTACCGCGTAGCGCCCCGCACCTACCGCGTAGCGCAGCGACGGCCTCTCGCTGAACACCGCGTCCCCCATGGGCGCTGCGCGGCTCACTGCGCTCCCGCCGCCAGCAGCATCCCCCGCAGCGCCGAGCGCC